>JAEUWN010000447.1:0-60380 GCA_018524465.1 Podaxis pistillaris
GTCCACTAATATACTTTGCACTTAAACTAGTGCATTTCGTCATTCCTTCAACATTCCTTTGCGAGACTGAGAAGCCAGTGCCCTAGTACCAAACAACATTAGATGAACGCAAATCAGGTGATATACCAATATATAATCGTCACCAGAGCCTGTTCCACTGTCGAGGACAACGTCTTCATCTTTAAGTGTAATTGGGGCCCAAATTAGCCTGTTGTCAAAGATACGATTGATGGATTGGCTCTGAAGGTTCAGACTAAAGTTTGAAAAGGTTAGTCGTGTGGCATTCGTACAGTTACGAAAGGGATCCTTACCGCTCCCGCTCTTCCTCGTCAGCTGGAAGCAGATAGCCGGATGCCTTTGAAGCCTCAGAAGCGACATAGTATCTCTGGCTCTTGGCCAGTTCTGCTTCGGGCAAAGAGAGCACTTCAACGGGCGTCATGATTGATAAAGCGAAATACGACAGATAGTTTGTTGCCTAGCAGATGAATATATGTCGGAGTAGCTGGGGCACTGAAGATGCGTGGCCCATTTAAAGTGATTTTTTGGGGGGGCGATAATAGATGTTCACATGGCTGTCCACAGGTACGAGAAGCCGACACCGCCTGACCAGAAAATTTTCCAGAGTTTAGGAGCCGATGGGAAGATGTCAGGCTCGGGGGAAGACCGGCAGCACATTTGTGGAAGGATTAGTGTCTTTTGGCCAATTTTTGACCAAGAAATGTCTGTTTGGTGAGTATATGCAGGGTCAGGTATTCAAAAAAAAAAAGAGAAATATTTTCTAGAAAACCGAATGAAGAGTAACACGGCGCCCGAATAGCTCGGTATACGCTTTACCCGATGACAGCAATTATGGAACACTTGTGACATCAGATCAGGAGACTCACAGATAATCGCAGTGGAGGGTCTCGAAGGGTATATGAGGCCACCGCAAAGCCGATTCTATAGTGCTCACCGATATTGATGATTCTGGAAGACAAAAACACCAATGGGCTGGTAGCCCCAGCGGACTCGATTTCTACGAGATACTACACACAGGCACCGGGAACAGCATACATCTTACCTGCGGACGAAACAGAAAGAAAACGGTATGTGCAGCCATAATCATCGGTCATGATGTTGCACATCAATCTCGAGACGAAATCGCTGAATATGCCCCCATAGATTGAGCATTCAGCACAAGGTGTATCTAAGGGTGCTTGATAATCGGTTGATCGTAGCACCCGTTAAGCTCAGTGCAGGAGACAGAATCCTCGAGTCTGGAGTCGGTGGAGGTGCTTTCAACAATTTTAGGATGTAATGCCAAAAGAACTGACAGGAGCCTTTCTCAAGGGAACTGGATACTAGACACAGCGAAGGCAATACCCAATGGCGCCACGATACGCGGAATAGACATTGAGTCGCGCCTGTTCCCAAAAGACATTCCAAGGAACGTCACACTCTCCATAAACTCAATAACAGCCCTTCCCAAAGAGTGGACAAACACCTTCACCTACGTACGCCAACGTCTCCTAGTTGCAGCACTCCGCAAATCAGAATGGCCCACTGCCCTTGGCGAGATATACAGAGTCCTCGAACCGGGTGGCTGGGTCGAATTGCAGGAAGCCGAAGCAAACCACGAGGGGCCGGAGGAGTATATGAATCTCACGGCTCATTACCTCAAACACCAGGTCTACGCCTCACGAGGACTCGATATCCACGTCAACGATCGCTTGCCGAGTTTGTTAAAGGAGGCTGGGTTCGTGGATGTTGTTTCGGAGAAGAAGAAATATCCAGCTGGGAGGTGGGGAGGACCTGAGGCGGAGATAGCGGCGAGGGCAAATCGGGAGTTTTACATGGGTTGGAAGAAGGCAGTATTTGAGGCAGGTGGATTTGGGAGGGTTGGGACGGAGGAGGAGTTTAATGGTGTTGTAGACGAGTTGGCGGAATGGTGGGAAAAAGGGAGCGGGATCTATTTCGCGTTCCATGTGCACATCGCGCGGAAGCCGGAGTAGATAAGGCATGATGTGATCAATATTTTTGGTATCAGTTCTCGCGGGCCAATGTGTTCGCAGGTAGAGGTTTTAAATATCTTCTTTGTTCTGCCTCGACTTGGCGGATGTTCTGAAAATATCACTAAGGGATAGATGAAGCAGAGGGTGGGAAGAACCTGTGCGCTATCCCACCCCAGATACAAGCATCCCTCGGGTGACAATGGAGAGCAAAGACGCTAGCGAACAAGCGGTCGCACAATCAGGAGCAGAATCTCGGAGGTACCACACACAAGCACCAGGAAGCGCATACCTCCTTCCTGCGGATGAACAGGAAAGGGAACGGTGTGTTCGGGGTTTGACGGCCTTCAGATGGGGCTGACGATGACGAGTAGATTACGTCGTCAACATGAAAACGACGTCCGTGTGTTTGGAAATCGATTGATAACAGCACCAATTCATTTGAAAGCGGGCGACAGGATCCTCGATTCTGGAGCTGGAGGTGGTGGGTGTTTTTTCCCCAGACACATTTGTGAAGCCGAATTAAAAGTCGGTTAAGGGGCGTGGATGCTCGACGCAGCTACAAAGGTCCCCGAAGGCGTCATCATTCATGGCATCGACATAGGGCCACGTCTCTTCCCCAAGGAATACCCCGAAAATGTCTCGTTCTCTGTCAACTCCATCACTAACCTCCCCAGGGAATGGACGGGAACTTTTACGTATGTGCACCAGCGCCTCCTGGTAGCCGGGCTTCGGAAAGAGGAATGGCTTGTAGCCCTCAAGGAAATATACCGAGTGTTGAAGCCGGGTGGCTGGGTGGAATTTCACGAGGCATTGGCAGACCATGAAGGTCCAGAAGAATACATGAATCACACGGCGCATTATCTCAAGCATCAAGTATTTGCATCAAAGGGATTGGACATTCGCATCAACGACCGCCTACCTGACCTGTTGAAAGAGGCTGGGTTTGTTGAGATCGCCTCAGACAAGAAGACGTTTCCGCTTGGCAAGTGGGCTAGGCAAAGAAGCGGAGGTCATGGCCAGGGGTGCTAGTAGCTTTTATCGTGGACTGAAGAAATCAGTACTTGAACAGGGTGGTTTTGGAAGAGTCTCCACTGAAGCCGAGTTTGACGCTGTTATGGACGATCTTGCTGGGTGGTGGGACACGGGCAGTGGGATCTACTTTGGCTATCACGCACACACCGCTCAGAAGCCGGAATAAGTAGATAAGTAATTAATTATGAATTTGTGATATTCAATTAGATCCGAAAATGTCCTGCCCTAAAGCGCCACCGCTGAACCTAAATTTTTGATATACACAGCGTCGAGATCATCGTCACCGACGACGCACACACCCCCTTACTAAAGTCAGTGAGCTCATCGTCCGGCACGATGTCCAGTAATCTTACCATTTATCCCAATTTTAGACAACAATGGCGCCGTTCTCAAAGCCTGAAACGGTGCTTCGCCAGGCAGAAGGTCTCGTGTCTGTGGGCCAGTCCCATGCTGCCCTCCAGTCCCTCACAGAAATGTTCGCCTCAAAACGATTCCGATCAACCCCCTTGGCGACATTGGAACCCATCATGCAACGTTTCATCGAACTCTGTGTCGACATGCGCAAGGGTCGTACCGCCAAGGAGGGCCTCATGCAATACAAAAACATTGCTCAGAACACCAGCGTGCAGAGCATCGAAGTCGTCATCAATCGATTTATCCAACTCGCGGATGCTAAGGTGAAGGAGGCCCAACAACAGGCGGCTGTGGCAGTGGATGTGGATGATTTGGAGGCTAGTGAGACGCCTGAGAGCATTCTGCTGGGCGCTGTTAGTGGCGATCAGAGCAAGGATCGCACTGACCGAGCCTTGGTTACACCCTGGCTCAAGTTCCTTTGGGAGAGCTATCGCACCTCCCTCGAAACTCTCAAAAACAACGCCCGGTTGGAGGCCATCTACCAGGTATGTAATCCCTTCATGCCGGATGTCATCCAGAGATCCTTATCAGTCCGTGTAGCAAATCGCCCAACAAGCCTTCAAATTCTGTTTGAAGTACAACCGCAAAGTCGAGTTCCGTCGTCTTTGTGAAACCCTCCGGCTCCACCTCTCCAACGTTGCCAAATACTCGCATCAACAGCATTCCATCAACCTCTCGGACCCTGATACCCTCCAGCATCACCTCGATACTCGCTTTGCGCAACTAAACACCTCAGTGGAATTGGAATTGTGGCAGGAAGCCTTCCGTTCCGTCGAAGACGTCCACAACCTCCTCACCATGGCTAAAAAGGCCCCACGCCCTGCGATGATGGCCAACTACTATGAAAAATTGACCAAGATCTTCCTCATGTCCGGCAATGCTTTATATCACGCTGCTGCCTGGGGCAGGTACTACGCGGTCGTCACCAATATTGGTGGAAAATCCGAAGAGGAGATGAGTCGACTCGCTGGTCAGGTATTGGTCAGCGCCCTTGCTGTTCCTGTCGGTCTGCAAATGACAGAACCGGACGAACTGAAAGGCAAAAACGCCCGTCTAACGGCTTTGCTCGGTCTCAGCCGTATGCCTACACGTGCCGGGTTGCTCAAGGACGCGGTGAGTATTTTCGCTTTTTAGGAGGGATTAACATTCTGACGTTAGATTTCTAGCTCTCGCGCGACGTCCTTAAACTTTCCCCCGCACCCATCAAAGCCCTTTATCAAATTCTCGAAGTCACCTTCGATCCCCTTTCCCTTTGCAGCTCAATCGCACCTCTTCTCCAAACCCTCTCCACTGACGCCGCTTATGCGCCGTACCTCCCCCTCCTCCAACGCGCCCTCCTCTCCCGCCTCCTCAACCAACTCTCGCAGGTCTACTCCACTGTCAAGATCGACACCCTCTTCGAGCTCGTGCAGCCCCTCAAGTTCAAGTCCGAGGGCGAGGAGAAGTCGGTATTCAACGCCGAGGAAATCGAAGCGTATATCATGGGCTGTGCGCAGCGCGGAGAGTTGAACATCCGCGTAGATCACAAGGCGGGTAGTATCGCTTTCGTTGATGATGCGTTTGCTGTCGCGGATGAAGCACCTATCGCTTCGAGCTCCAAGGCCCGCGAAACCACCATTCAACCCTCACTCGCCGAGACTGTACACACCCGTCTCAGTAAAATTGCTACATCTCTGCATAACACGATCCAAATCCTCGACGGGGAACTTGTTCCCCTACCTGAAGAAGAACAAAAAGCCAAGTTCAGGGAACTCGTGGCAGCAGTTGAGGCTGAGCGTAAGGCGCTTCAAGTTAAGCGCGCGTTGGTGGCTAGGAGGAGGGAGTTGTTGAGTGAGTTGACTGTGAGGAAGGAGAAGGAGGAGAGTAGTCGACGGGCTGAGATTAGTAGGAGGGAGAAGGAGGAGGAAGCGAGGAGGCAGAGGGAGGAGGCGAAGAAGAGGGATATTGAGAGGGCTAAGAAGGAGATTGAGAGTATTAGGATTGATGAGGCGAAGAAGTATGCGCAGACTTTGGTGGATAAGGGCATTTTGAAGGCGAACGAAGTTGATGTGAGTATTTGTTCGCTTTTTTTGGATCAAGAAGGGATACTGATGGGTTGTGCAGAAGTTGGATACTTACGATACGGAAGGCTTGATTGGTATGCAAGTCGCACAGCTTGAGAAGGAGAAGAGGGAGATGAATGAGCGGCTGCGTATTATTGCCAAACGGATCGACCATATCGAACGTGCGTATCGTAAAGAAGAACGACCGCTCCTTGCACAAGATTACGAAGAGCAACAACAACATGATCGTCAGACGTTCGAGGAGATCCAACGTCAGCGCAAAGAATCCTCCAAGAAGGCTCACCAGGAGGATATCGAGACGAAGGGCAGGTTGAAGCGCATGTTGCCTGATTTCGAGTCATGGAAACAGGTGTTGGCGGAGAGAAAGGGTGATGCGTATAAGAAGAGGTTGGAGGCTGCAGCGAAGAAGATTGAACAGGAGAAGGCGAAGAGGAGGGCTGCTGTGCTTAAGGCCTGGGAAGAGGGGAAGGCTAAGCGGGAGAAAGAAGAGGCAGAGAGGAAGGCTAAGGAAGAGGAGGAGCGTAAACTAGAAGAAGGTATGATGGTCTCCCCTTCAATTTTCGTGTTCTCTGATGTTGAATTCATGTTCTTGCAGCTCGCCGCGCAGAAGAGGAACGCAAGCGCAGGGAGGAAGAGGAGAAGCTTGCAGCAGAAGAGGCTGCTCGCAAGAAGAAAGAGGAGGAGCTCGCCGCCTTCCGTGCGGCGCGCGAAAAGGAACGCCAAGAAGCCTTGGAAAAAGCACGTCTCCAACAACAACGCGAGGAAGAGGCGGAAGAACGTCGGCGGCAACGTCGTCTCGAACAAGAAAGGGAACAAGCGGAAAAGAAATCGTCGTCACCTTTCGGTTCCGTCCGTGGACCGCCTGCCATCCGTGCTGCCAATGGCCAAGAACCTGCTTGGAGAAGAAGTGCGTCTGGAGCAGGAACTACAAGGCCAGCATCGGAGTCACCTAGGGCAGAGAGTCCTGCGCCTGCCGCTGCCGCTGCAGGTGGAGCGCCGAAGTATAGGCCAGGTGCGTTGGGGGGCGGCGGCGGCGGATGGAGGGAACGTGAGGCCGCGAAAGCTGCTACTGCAGCTGGGTCTGCTTCCCCTCGGCCTGCGTCGCCAGCGTTGCCGCCCGCGAAGGAGGAACCCAAGAAGGATGAGGATGGGTTCCAGACTGTTGGGAAGAGTGGTGGCGGGGCGTGGAGGTCGCGTCGGGTGCAACAGGCATCTGGAGGGCGTTGAAGGGTGGTTTTTCTTTGATATCGTGTATCTGTTGAAGCTCATGCGATGTTCATTGCCGCAATTACCCTCATCTTTGTTTCCACACACGGGCCCATCTACTTAGTTCCCGCTTCTATTACATCTTCTTCTTTGCTCCTTCCCGTCCTTCTGATGTTGCCTGGATCCTCCGTCTTGCTTTTTTGTTCCCGTCAGCTCTGTTTTTTTTTTCGCGTCGTGTCGCATCCGTCGGTTTGTGATTCCGGTTCATCTTTTGTTCAGCTTGTCACTGGCCGCAATGTACGCTATATCATGCTCTGGTTGTAATGTGCTTTCCGATCCGCCAACGCTGACGCGGTTGAGCTTGTATAGAGTGCAGATTCTGTGTATACTTGTGTATACTCTGTTGTACGCATATACGAGTATGATAGTGAATATATTCGACTTAATCATGTCCTATAGAACTGATGTGTAAGAGTTCGTAGGCAAAGCGTGGTCTCCGACTGTTACCCTGCTGTGCACTGCAAGCATCAAGAAGATAGAATGAGATTTGGAGCCCTTCACGATCGTCGATCACTTCAACTCGGATTTTGGTTTCCTTTGTACGGAATGTTTTCAAAACCTCCGAAATCAATGTAACTTCCAACAATTCGGCTTAAAACATCAGTGCTCGGAAAGCTTGGGACACGCCCGCGCAGGGCACGGACCCTGAACCGAGGCTGTACCAAATTGGGAGTCCCCTGCGGCCAGAGACTTGGTAGGCATCTGCAACAGTCAATAAGACACCTTTCTCTCTAAACTCAGCTTTCTGCACACCGCTCCTTTTTCATTCGTTCACTCAGACTTACCTCTTCACTCTTTCCACCCAAACTCGAGACAAAACGATGTGGTCATCATTTCTCATTACTGTGTTGGTGTCCTCAGGTCTGTCGTGTGGGTTTCGATAGTAACAGGGCAGGACTGACTGACTGATTATCTCGGTTGTTCCGTACAGCCTTTGTTTCTGCTTCGGCGACGAATGTATGGGGGGATCATGGGATCTTGAAACGGCAGCAGGATGGGGGTATCGTTGGTCAAGTGCCTGAAGGCGTATGTCGTTGATCAGCTCGTTTGCGAAGTCTTCCTTTTTTGCTGATTTTTTTTTTTTTTTGACATTTAGTGCCGTACCACGTGTGGACCTATTGATTATGTCCTAGCGGTGCGCCCTCCATCTCGAGGCTTGCCGAGCCTCATCCGTATCACGGAACGACGGTTGACTGGCTTTAATCCAGAGATGTGGTTCCCCAGATTGCGTCTGCACAACTCCCAATTATGTCGCACTGAAGATTTGCATGGACTGTGTCGTGGATTATGGCACAGGAACATCCACGTATGACGGACTCAGAGCTAGGGGACAAGGTGTTCTTGATAGTACGTCTTTTCTGGCCCAACGAGTCACCGCATTTATTGAATCTGATCTAATCTTCCCCCCAACTTCTCTCCTCTCCCCACCTCCTTGAACTGCTCTAACAGCTTTTGGATCAGACTGCACAAAAGAAGGCCTAACCCTCAACAGAGTCGTCCTGAATCCCTCACCTGCACCGGGACCGCCTGGTGGCGGTGCTGTAACCGGCATCCCTGACATCTCAACTCGATTCCAGATTACGAGCACTCAGAGCGCAACGAATAGACCCCAAGTCGGAACCGGTGGCGGTGAAGACACTCAAGGAAATGGGGCAGTGGTGCTCTCGCTATCGTTCTCGGCAATAGCGATGGTGACGGGCGCAATGGTGGTACTCATGTAGTTTGATTTCGAGGCAAAGTGTGAGTAGTAAGATATCCTGAGGATCCGACCATTAAGCTAGATTTGTATACTCCATCACACCAATGTTAGGAGGATCTTTTCGCATGTCTCCTCAATTATACTAATGTATATACTAGTTGAAGCAATCATTCCTTGACCTCGAAGGTCGGGCTGGGTTCCGGCCCCTCGGCGTCTTGAATTCAAGCCGTGGAAGCAGGCCATGAAGTCCTTAGGTATGAGCCAGCATGAGCAGCATCCTCACAATATGTTGGCTTAAGTTTTGGACGCCATGCAGTATAATGAGTGCTAATATACTGCAGTCGCCAAGCTCGGCGTCTGGATGAGCGAGCGCCTGAAGCCCAGGACCTCGTGCTCATTCGACTATCAGCTGACGCAGCTGTTCTCTTCCTCTCATGTTCCATGGCAGCAGAGATTTCGTAGCCAAGGGCATGTTCACAATCAACAACAACACACAAAGCAGTGGGTATCACTTTATAATTCTAAAAAGCTTCGCTCAACATTGAAACTTTCCAGGGAAGGGTCAGGGGATCGACGCACTACGAAAAGCTTCCCTCCCACAAGTAATTCACGACTCCTCCGCACGCGACCCACCAAGGTGCTTTCTAGGTACCCGCGAGGAGCATATACGCAACATTATCGGATGGGGCTCGGGCAGCTGGGAAGCACGCCAGACTCGCGTATTGTGGCTGCAAGGACCCGCTGGAGTTGGGAAGTCCGCGCTGGCGCAAACCTGTGCGGAAGAGATGAGGGATGGATTGGGCGCGGCATTCTTCTTTTCCCGACCGAACCAGTGGAACAAGTCCACAAAGTTCTTGCCGACAATTATCTGCCAACTAGCCGTGAAATACCCGGCCTACGGTGACATTGTTGACGCCAAGATCCTACGCGATCCCCTTTTATTGGAAAAGTCGATCGAGGTGCAGTTCCGGGAGCTTCTCGTCAGACCGCTCCGAGGACTGAGCGGTCAAGATCGTGGTATTGGCGAGAACACCATGATCATCATCGATGGTCTTGACAAGTGTGATGACCAAAACGCCCAGCGCGTCATCATCGAGGTTATCATTACTTCTGTCTATCAACAGACCACGCCTTTCCTGTGGGTATTCTTCAGCCGCCCAGAACCTCATATCACAGCCAGCTTCTCGTCGGAACGAGCCAGTGCTGTCTGTTGGCAATTGACTCTTCCGGTGTCACGCGATGCGGACAAGGACATTGAATCGTACCTCCGTGATGGTTTCAGGATGATTCGAGCAAAGTATAACTTCCCTGCCGTGGTTGTCTGGCCGTCTGAAAAGGACATTCAACAGCTCGTCGATCAAGCGGCTGGTCTGTTTGTCTATATAGCCAGCGTCGTCAGATACATCGATCAAAGCCCAGGCGTACTTGGACCTGAGGCGAAACTACGATTGATACTGGAATTAGGGAAAACCACCAATGGCGTGTCTTCGGATAAGGCACCTCTGTCGACATTGGACCGCTTTTACATCCTCATAATGAAACAAATCCCAAAGGATATCCTCCCCATTACATTGTTGCTGCTCTTCGCTTCTTTGCATAACGTCACCATATGGGACGAGATTCTCCTCCTCGATTGTTCAATCCTCGGGTTTTCTTTAACAACGTTCTACGCAGCTATAAACAGTCTCCATTCCGTCCTCCGGGTGGAGTTGTCAGATGGGCTTCCAAACAAACTATCCTTCTATCATGCATCATTTTCAGACTTCCTAATTGACGTTGGACGTTCCACTTCAGAGTTTTGTGTCAACACAGCGAGCAACCGTAACAGGTTCTATGCCTTATGTGTTGATGCACTCTGTCGCATATCAGATACTCATGGTGGTGAGATTCTGCTACTACGTCGGGCCTCAGTTCAAGGTTAACTTATGTTTCTCGACAGATGAGTCCGCGAGCATGTTGGCCTGGAACAACCCCAAAATGACAAACCGGGAGGTCTACGTAACAGCACTGAGATACCTATTCTCGTTGTCAGGTTCGCCATTGATACGTATAGAGGCAGATGTATTGCAACGGCTCTCGCTCATCAACTGGGCCCTTGCGATTGAATGGTATAAAGGTGGGGTTCTGCTGATGGTTTGGGTTGAGGCGTTCTTTGACAAGGTACATGGGCTTAAATAATTCTGGTCGGACTTATTAACTAATAAAATTTATCTGACAGATACCCGAAAACTGGCGTCCCAAGATCATTCGTTTATTTCATCGCAACTCTCTTCGCAGGGTGATCTCTGTGGTGAAGCGAGATAAAGGCGTAGAAGAGTCAAAGAAGCGCTTTATCATCGGGAGTGGGAGGAACAAGGCCTTATTTGTGGACAGCAAGTTAGTGAATGGCCATTGCAAGTTTTCAGCTCCCTGAATGTGTTGTCATCATACCTTTTTCTATATGGCCCTAGGTAACCGCGTTTAAATGGAATATTCCCTCCACCCTTTTTGGGTAGTAGGCTGAGGGTGCGTGCGTTGAGAGTCTACCTCGTCCGAAGACCGATTTCCTGGCTGAAGCCCAGTCCTGGGTTCGGCGATGAAACACAAGTAGATATGTGCCGCGTCGAATGCGTCATAACAATACATTGATCTTCGAATTTGAGATGAGTGAAGCGTCGAATGGTGTTTGGACCGGCGGGAAGAAGGCGTACATAGCTAGTCTGTTGATTCGGTAACGCCCTCCAAGTCCGAAAATAGCAGGATACTTACACACAACCATCGACATCTTATAGATTACACTACGTATTGGAGCGATTACATATGAGAGGGAAGAGGGGTATCAAACAAGAAACATGAAGAAATATAAAGGAGTGAGGCGACTGTAGACAACAGGGTGTACTTTCAACGATCGGCTAGTACATCGTTTCAGCACCAATCCAAAAAATACATCCGACCAAATGTGGCGCACGTAAACGTCACAATCCATCTTCAACTATACCCAAAAATGACACCGAAGAGGTCCCTCCAGCTCCGTCTGATCACAAGCTTATTGCTGCTAGCGTACTCCTCGACCAACCACTCCAAGTACTTCGCATCAAGCCCGCTCAGCGGTCCAAGTTCAAACGCGACCATGTCCTTTGGTGTCAGATAAAGGGTGCGATCCACCTCATGTCCCAAATTCGATATTCCTTTCGGAAGGAACGACTCGAGGACCGAAAGTTGGAAGGACGTGTGCGCATGGAAGGTTTGAAGCAGTGTAATTGCGGTCAACACCTGCCCATCATTAATCTCCTGCTGAGCGAACTCGTCCTGCTCGGACGTAGACGCCTGTCGCGGCCGACCTGACCGTGCTTTGCTGCTCCTCGTAGTGGATTTTGACGACGAGCTGAGTCGATGGTGATATCTCGAGGACGCAGTGTTGCCAATTCCACCGCTGGATGTTGCTTTGGGTCCGCCTTCAATGCCCATTCCGACGTTTCGAACATAGGTACCACTCATGGTCAGATCGTCGTCGCCCTCCAGACGGATAGCGCCCCAGTTCTCTGGTCCGTTCGCCGTAGAATATGATTGAGTTGAGTTGCCACGCCAAGTACCCATCCATAAACCTGCACAGATGATGCATACATCCTCGTATACTCGCCATGCATCGGTCCATGTGGATACGAATTTTGACTTCACGAGTGATTCGGGCGGGGAAGGATCACAACAGGAGGGATAAGATGCTTGATCTGCGTCGAGACCTAATATCCGTTCGATCTCGGTCCACTAAGAAACGGGGTAGTCAGGTGATATAAGATGACGCATCGCGGAGAAGCCACGGTTACCTACCAGCTTGACATCACTCCATGCGAATCTAATAGTTGAGAGGCGGTGCGTTGGAACCTTTGCGCTACTCGGTGGTGGAGCAATGGGTTTAGAAGAGTGGAAAGTCGGTCTTGTGGCTTTGTTGGGGGTTGAGGTCGTTAAGTCGATGAGGAGGTCGTAATAGGAGGGTTTTTCAAGGAAAATGGCGTCGGTTGTGCAAGCAATCCAACCGCGACCAGTCTGTGCCTCGGCCTGCAGTCGATCAAGGTCACTCAATGTGACCATACCCAGCACTGGTATCGGATCTTTATTGCGTCCTTGCAATTGGGTACCTTCCGTAGTAGTCTGTGCCTCGTAGCACATGTCAGCAGCAGCCTGGCATAGTATACAGGCGGCCTCCACAGGAGGCAGGGTATAAATAAGTACTCGTCGTCGCCCAAGAACATGTTTGTATAGGGTTAATGATGACGGTCCAAGAATGCGTAGTAGATGTGGGAGATGGATAGTTGGGACATTCAATAAATTAGAGCCAGCCTTGCTCTAAAGGGGGGTAAGTCAGGTATTCATTCGAAAAATGTAGCGCCTTAAACACGCACTATGTCCAATTCATCGGTCCAGCCGCTCCAATCACCAGCACCACCAAGATCAGCTCTTCTGATTCTTCGCTCTTCGAAAAAAGCCTCCGCAGGATCCCAGTCGCTTCCCGTAGGCTGCAGTTGTCCTGAAGATTCTATACGGGAATAGATTGAGTTTATGAGCTGTTTCAAAGGTTCGACGTGTCGCCATGGGCGCGGTCTTCGGGATTTGGCCAGGAGGATACCAAGTGATGTGAGTCTAAAGCCCCTATGTCCTTCTTCGGTCGTTTTTCGCCGTCGGAATATACAAACACCATGCTGGCCGTCTTTGGTAAAATATCTGGGAAAGACCGTGTGAGAACGGTAGTTGGAGGGTGGGAGAAGAAGCTGCATACACAACGTCTTGCTCCACGAGGTGAAGTCCGCTCGGCAACGCGCTGAATTCCAGGTGGTCAAGACTTAGGTCTGTATGGAGAGCCGTCGAGGAGCAGTTTTGAAACTAGTATCTCGAGCGTACCCTCGCTTGCTTTGAGCGACCAGTCTACGACATTCCCCTGGGTTGGATGAAACGAGGCGTGGAAGATAGCAACTGACCGAAAGCTTGAGTATTAAACCGGAAAACACAGAAACAAATTTACCAAGATCTTGAGGACAGTCCTGTGAAGTACTACTTCCAGACATTCACTTCCGTAGCAAGGAGAGGAGATTAGAATCGGAGGATGGGAGGTGGAGGAGAATAAGATCGAAATGTCACACACTAGGAGCCGTCATTGTCGGTCACGCTGTGATCGCGTGACAATGGGGTACACCTGCAACCAGCCCTTACCCGATCGCTTTAATTAGCCACCATGTCGCAGCAGCCTCAGACAATCAGCATCAACGATCTCGATGCTGCGCAGCTCGCAGATATCAAGAAACAATTGGACGACGTAAGTTTCGTCGTAAAGTTCTTGCGGTAGCCAACTGATCACACCGCAGGAACTCCATCACCTCACTTCGTCCTTCGCGCAGCTGAAGCAAGCACAAGCCAAGTTCAAGACTTGTATTGATAACATAAATGAGGTTAAACCTCAGAACAAGGGTGAGCACAGTCGCCCTACCAGCATCACACAATCTAATACTATTTCCATACCAGATAAAGTCATCTTAGTCCCGCTAACAAATTCGTTATATGTTCCCGGAAAACTCTCGGACGTTGAACATGTTATCGTGGATGTTGGAACTGGCTATTTTGTTAAAAAGGTTGTCTCTCCACTTGACTTGTGCGTTACACAGCTGATCAAAATCGTTTACAGACGCGACCGCAAGCTGTCAAATACTACAACGAAAAGGTGGACTATATCAAGGCTAACCTCGAAACGCTTGAAGAGACTATTGGAAAGAAGCGAGAGAACCTCAATTACCTAGTTACCGTCCTTCAGGCCAAAATCCAAGCACAGGCACAAGCAACGAAATCATAACCAGCCACTAGCCTAAAATCATCCCTCGACGTCTCTCCAGGAAGCGCATCCATTTCAAGCCACTTGCCTCATTTACCTTTCTCTCCATTGACAAAATACTGTGATTCCGATGTTTCCAAGCAATTCAACATGCATACTGTGAAGAAGGCCATTACAACCCTGTCAACAAGCTCCGAAAGCGATCATGATTTGAAGCATCGAAAGCTCCCAGCAGGCCCCCTAAAACCTCTCATCCTTCCGATCGGTCTCATCTCCGACATCCACGTTCAAAAGTTGTGCCACGGCGTCAAGCTGCGACTCTGGATGCTTCGCATCAGTTTCATTTCACGATTGCTTAAAACGGAACGTCCTACCAGCCAGACGTATCCGATGAATTAGCGCGTCCGGCGCTCCAGCACCGCCTTCATCGGGACAGGGGACCTCACTGAAACACCATTAGCTGTCGAACAATCACAGCAGAACGTCATACTAGCTGCCTCTTGCTTCAATCCTTCTCTTCACTTCCTGCAGAGCGAGCTTTACTTCATCAAGTTTAGCAGCCAGTTCATCTCTCTCCTGACGCATTTGTTTCTCGAGTGTATCGAACCGCGCCGCTATCAGAGTCTCCATCTCCTGTGGGCACTGGTCAGCGTCATACCTTGACTGAGACATCAAACGTACTCTGAACTGAGCTCGTGTCATGGTGTGCATTCCATACGGCGTCAAAGGCTTGCAAACATGAGAATAGCTGGAGTCTGTAGCCATTTCGCAATTCGTGGTTGTGGAAGCAAGGAACTGAATCAAGACATTTCTGACAACTGCGACACTGAAATGATCTGTACCCGATCGGATATTGGCATCAGTTCAGTACCAGGGTATACAAGTGACAGAGACTGCAACTGCTAAAACAAAAAAGGAATTTGGGCACAACTTGAGCACGCCTCCCCCACCCCACGTTCCACATCGTCAAGCCCACCACAAGCCTACACTGATTATACAGCCTAGCACCATCGCCGTGACCACTTGCGGGACCTGAGATAAAGCTCCATTAGTAAAACTAATGCCGCCGTCTCCCCCACCAGTCGCAACCGCAATTGAGCTTGTAAACCCTGAAGTCGTGGTAAGCGGGAACGTGTTCCCAGGCGCACTGGATCCACCGGTTGTGAGTGAGAGAGGCGGAACGCGATAATTCCCACAGTAGTTGCTCTGGAATTCTATAAACACGGACATAGAAACGGGGCATCGGTATCGTACAGTCAGTTCGCAAGGCAGTGTGCGGGAGGAGACCCGTAAAATGTGAAGAGTACGCACCATCCAGAATCCCCTGATAATACTCTATCTGCAGAGTCGTTGGGTCGGGGGCCAAGCACCTAACGCATCGCTCCAGCTCGTGACCATATTGTTCAGTACAAAGACAAGAGCGCAAATCACAGGCCTGAAAGATCACATCAGTCAATCCAAGAATGTCGGAGAATGATGGGGCGAGGCTCGGGTGAGGACTTACGCTAACAGCACCCCAAATGAGCTCGCACTGCAAAGAGCACTACGAATGGGATCGTCTAAAGTTAGTTGCCCCCATCCTGCAGCGAAAAGGGAGTGTACCAACCCTCGCAGGTGGCTCATCGGGGGTGAAGAATTCATACATATCCTTCGTGCGGTTCCCGCTGCTCACTTGCCTGCTCACAATCTCATGCCAAGTTCCTCTCGGTGCCAGATCGTTCCAAATCGACCGCTTCACAACATTTACCGGCTCTACTTCAGATGCTTCGACGCCCACAGCTGAAAATGCATTCCTCAACAGCCCGATATAAACAACCTGAAAGACAAGGGCGATAGTAGCTGACAGCAACCCACGCATGTTTTGAAGCAGGTGCGGGGAGCGGGAAAGGCAATGAAGCGCGGAGGGAGAAAGGACAAAGGAAGGAAAGGAGGAAAGGGTACAGGGACGCGTTGTTCCAGGCAGTTGACCCTTTTATGCGCTTGACGCGCCCCGCACTACACTCTCAGTCACAAGGACAGGTTCCTGACAGGGCCAGCGCTTATCAGAATAGTCATCGATTGACACTGGATTGTCTTCGTATCTTGACATGCAACTTACCAATGTTCGCCTCCAATGAGCGTTGGTAAGCAAGAGCTGTTTGTGTATGATCACCAGAGAATACACGTATTCTTTGCTGCACCATCCCGACATTGGGACTAAAACGCGCCGTCAGCCAGGGATCCCATCATCAAAACAGCACAGCATCCACAAATTATCACATCATTTCTCGCGTTGCACCTACACTCCGTCGCTTGCAAGCGCTAAACCCGCTCCTTCTACTATAGTAACACTATATGCCCCGCTCTTCCACATCATATTCCTGAGCTGAGACTAGATCAAGCGGAATGAGCACACCTATGGAAAGTTACGTACCATCCAATGCGCTCCCACTGTTCATCGGCGCTTAGAAATTCCGCTAAATCGACCTTGGAAGAATTCAGAGATACGCTTTGTTATCGACGGTTTGACAGGTTCAGAGCTGTTTAAAAGAGAGCGAGGCGACATTCCGTAAGGGGAGTACTCGCATTCATTCTCGAACTCCAAGACCTCGTTATCCGGATACCTCATCATCCCTCTGGACTCTTCAATTTCACCTCCAATTCCCACTTCCACGCCGTTCTTGGATGCCGCAAGAGAAGCGGGAGACGAAGAAAGCGAATCAGAGCGAGGAGACCAAACCAACTCGGGAGTCATTGGGCTTGGTGGAACATCGAGGTGAGGTGTTTCGGCAGCACTAATTCCAGCGCGTGTGGTGGAAAGGAAGGTCTCGATGATGCTTGTGAACGAATTCAACACGTCGGGACTGATTCTCAACTTCCAGTCCAGCGCCGAGCAGAACTCTCTCTCCATCCTCGCCAGCTCATGGATATCGTAATTGTTTTGCGCTAGGCGTGCCCAAGTACGCATGGGATATGTCTTGTCAGATAGGAGCTTA
This sequence comes from Podaxis pistillaris, assembly GCA_018524465.1. Classification (NCBI taxonomy): domain Eukaryota; kingdom Fungi; phylum Basidiomycota; class Agaricomycetes; order Agaricales; family Agaricaceae; genus Podaxis; species Podaxis pistillaris. The sequence goes on from JAEUWN010000447.1 coordinate 17,238, forward strand.
GCAGCCACAAGGTAGGCAGCTATAAATAATCTTGAGGGGTCCCGAAGTTTGGTCTGACGACGTGGGATCCGGGCCTTATATCGATACAGCAGGCTAAGCGCGGCGAAGGCGGCGGAGGAGTCCAGAGGTGATTGGGATAGAGCATAGGCGATAAAGAAGGGAAGGGAGAGATAGGTATTTAAGGGAAAGAATGTTTCGGTATCGAGTCCCTGTTCAAATAATTCATGGATGACTGCGGCACAAACGTGGGCAAGAGGCTCGTGGTATTTAAGCCGCTGGTGATTCGGTGGTAAAAGGGCAGACGGTGGAGGCTCTGGCTGAGAGCGAAGAGGGGTATAAGGTTGGGGGCGCATACCTTCTGGGGATTAATGATGGCAGGGGAGACGAGAAGGAAAGCTCGGCCTGAGGTGAGGGTCGCAGGGTGGTCTTTTCGATAGGTTTGGTAGAATTTTATCTTCGACCGAACCACTCCTGTGCAACTTTCGTCACACTAACTAGCGGATTCTCCTAAAGGAAGTAAATGTCGATGCCAGTCTGCAAACATTAGGAGACTACAGACCTTCTGGGGCTTCTGGTCGGCGCCGCTTGTTTGAGTTTGATGTAAGTAAAGGAGGAAAACCTACTATACGATTACTAGGAAAACAAGGCATATATATATACACTAAGCTAACGAACGAAAATGAATAACAAATTCACCGAGCTACCCCCATCTCTTGGCCGATTATCTTCAAGCAGTCCTGTGCAAGTATCCTGGCGTCCAGCTCCACAACATCCCCAGCACTCTGGTAGCGATTTATCTTGATCCTACTGCCTTGTTTGGCATGATTGAGGTCTGATTGTTGAGTGAATGCCCAGGCAGCCGGCGCCCGACGAGGAATTGATGCAATCTCACAAATCGCACTATAAAAGTGGAATAGAAGCGCGGCAGGTGATCGTTTCGCGGCGTCAGACATAAGATCAGAAGGTGATGTGAGAATAGAGGTGTTAATGGCTAAGGCAATGGAGTCAGGGGAGGTACAGTCAAGGTGACTTTTGAGTTAGCTTACATGGTTGATCTACGGCATATCTTGTAGGGTCATCCGACAAAGCCGCCCATAATGTTCCTGGCCATAGGCGGGTATTCGACAGTTTTTGCAGTACATATAATAACTCGTCTTCTCGTGCCCTGAGTGATGGAGTCGGTTCGTGTGATCTATTAATAATGGTGAAGAACGTACCGGGGGAAAGGCAAGTTACCCCGTAAAGACTCATCGGCCACATACCCGACTAATGTTGCTCGACATCGATTAAGAAGAGATGGTATGCTGAGTGCAGCGAGCCTTTTGCGCGAAGGATCTCCGTCTTCTTAGTTAGATGATCGATATCCGGTCAAGCTTCGAAGAGAGCAAGACACTTACCTGCAGGTGCGCTCGAGCAGACCAAGAATAAGAGGTCGAAACACCAATAAGAAAACCTCTCTCTCGGCACAAGTTGTCCTAGTTCCGTTGTGCCAAGGTCCGACGCGCGAGTCGGGTCAACAGCTTTCACTTTCTCCGGGGTGGGCAGTGGTGAAAGAGGCGCATCCTCAAGTACGTATATCTCACTACCTCTGTGAAGTATACGAGCCAATTCCGAAACAAGAGCATCAGGTACACGAGGATTGGCTAGGTGGGGAACCACGTTTTCCTCAAGTTCCGTAAGGAGCGCCATGTCAAAGTCTTCTTCTTGTACCTGGACGTCCAACGAGAAGGCAAGTGCAGGGGAACTAGGCGGGGTTGATAAGACAAATTGCTGACCGGGATATCGTGGACATACCAATCGGCCAGTATGGCGCCTTTGAATCCATCTAAGACTTGACGCCAAATCCCTTCGATTCGGTCATCGGGGATATCTGGGGGACAGTCAACAAAAGCGTGATCAGGACCCTGTTCAAAAATTCACCTTGATCTAATTCCTTCAGATTGAACGCTGTCGGTGCCACAATCTTTAAGAAGCACTGTGTCGCTGTCTTCCATAGTGGTACGTCCTTGCCTGATTTGGAAGGCGCTGGACAATCATACTTGAGCTTCATAGGGATTGCATAGGCCTGTGAGTGAATTTCAGGTCAAGTTCTACACATCGAGGACAGTGGATGGTATTTACAGCAAGAATAGCCTCTGTCGTCCCGTCAACGTAAATTTCTGGAGAGCTCTTGAACCGCGAGAACAGATCCACTAGCATCGGCATCGTCTTTTTCGCAATTGCAATGTACGTCACGCGCTTCTGCGGAGTTTGCATCCTCGGGTGAGGCTGCACATCGAAGGCAGCAATGAACGGCAGAGTCACGTATTCCGAAAGGTCTCTCATGATGAGCGAGGGTGATCCAGGGACAGACAGGTCGACGCTTGTTAAGGTCTCCAATACAACAGCCTAGAATCATTTTAGCGCCAAATCGGGTGACCATGGTGGAACGTGAAGTACCTGTAAAGGTGGCAAGACATCGACATCCGGTCTGTAATCAGGTGAGCCGGGGTATGTCAAAACGCCCTTCAAAATAGCCGCAAGTCTCGTCAGCCTCTCAATATCCCACTCCGATCCAGTTAACGCCCGACTAGTCATCCTCGCACTCTGAATTGCATCCACAAATGCTACCAAGCTCTCCTGCGTGAACGGTCTCAGGTTCGCCGAAGCAGTCATGGTCGTCGTTGCTGAAGTTGGGGTCTCCGGATTCATATTCGCACTTCCCGCGTTTTTCACAACCGCATCGCCCAAAACATCAATCGTCTCCCAAACTTTGCTCAGAGCCTCCTTCACCTTCGCCCTCTCATCGCCTTCCACGACCGACACAGCCTTAATAGCCTTCTCCAAGGATCGTAGCGCTGGCGCGCTCACAGGTCGATTGTCGTATAACACCGCATCTTGCACATGACCCACAAACACATTCCACGCTTTCACAAACGACTCCAGCTTGATGATTGCAGCCACCAAGAAATCTTGTAAAATAGATCCAATCGAAATCAATGCCAAGATCTTCGAGTCGTCCCATGCCTTCTCTAGCGCCACACCTGCGTCATTGTCCATGTTTTCCAAATTATTCGCATGCGTCTTGATCTCCTCCGTAAGCGAGTCCAACAACGGGAATGAGACCTTCCACACACATTCATCCCAGATTTCCAAGCTCAGCGTTGAACCGTATAGTTGTATGGTCCTGAACAAGGTCTGGATCGCACCATCCCGCACCTCCGGTCTCGCGTCCGTACACAAATTTAACAACTCGGAAAGGAGGAACATCCACAGCTCGCTATACTGAGGCTCCAGCTCGGCATCCTTCCTCTTAGCCTGGATAGCATCCGACACGCTCCACAGTAGACTTGTAGCGGCCGTAAGCGCAATATTTGTGTCCGCCTGCCGACCAAACTGTCCCAGGGTGCTGATGCAGAGGCGGAGATGATCGGGCGCAAGTGTAGACACTGAGTCACAGACTAATGTCAGAGACTGGAACGCAATCTTGACCAGCACCATATAACTCCGTTCACTGGGCATGCCCAGCCCAAGAGGTTTCATCCTCACTGTCGGCGATGGAGGTGTGCTGGTTGGAATAGAGTCCATAGACCCAGAACGAGCAGGCGGTGGTGGTCGACAGACACCCTCCAACATGTAAAATATCGTCTCCCAACCCGTAACCAAAGAATAAACTGAGGCCTGAAGAATCTGGTGCAACGTTTCAAGGCCCATCCTTCGCAACTCTACTCCTGTACTCGTGTTCGACGCAGGGATAGTCAGATCCGGCACGACTTGTTGCGCAAGAACGCCGAGGACGCGGTTCTGAACCTGAGCTTGTAGCTCACCCGTCGTCGAGGAAAGGTTCCGTGGAACGGCAAGGAGAATCTCGTCCAGTACACGAGCAGCTTGTATTCGGATTGGCTGAGGTGCAAGGGGAAGGCGTATAACCGAAAGCAGGTGCGTTGTCGTCGTATCCCATGCGATGTCCGGAGAACGATAGATCAAGCGATGGACGTTGAGCATTGCCACCCCTCCTAACCTCGAAATGCCAAAGTCCCCCGTCCTCTGCGGTATGATATCAGCACCAGGGTGGAAGCATGAGGCACATATACATACCAAAGTCTTTGGGATATGTATCCCACTAACCCTCCTCCTATTCGTTACCTCATTCTTTGGTGTAGGTACGGGCGTCAGTGAACCAGCCTCCTCCAGACTCTCCTCCGACTCAAATGCAGACAAGCTTGCGGTTTGCATCCCGATCATCTCACCGCTCAATCTACAAAGTGCATTCACGAAATCCCTAAATGCAGAGTCCTCCAGATTCTTCGAAGCATCGAACAATCGTTGTATACCGCTTTGCATAGTCTCTGGATCAAGGTCCGTGAGTAGTGGGTGGCGAGGAGCTGATGTGATTCCAGAGGCAGCTGATGTTGACCGACCTCCTGAGACACTGCCGGTGTGTGGGCTGAGGTGACTCTTCCTGCTGGGCGTGCCTTGGGGGGCGCCTTTGTGCGTCAAAACGTAGTCTGCGTTCTGCAACACCTCTAACACTGCAAACCAGCTCTCGCCTAGACTGCCTGCCAAGAATAATGCGCTGGAAACGAAAACCTTGAGACAGGCCATATTGCGTTCAGAAAGCCCAGGCGGTTGCATTGGCGATGTCAGACCAACGCTGTCTGTGAGTTGGATTGTCGCGGAACGCGGAGTTTGGGGCTCAGTGTAAGAATCCAAGCTCGAGACAACACGCGTCGGGACGGCGAACTTGGCCAGGCTGTTGAAGAAAGCATCTCGAGGGGTGACAAGGCCAAGCATACCTGAGACGTTTGTCATGGCCTGGTAGCTTGCCAGAACCTCCACAAAAAGCTCGTCGGAGAGGTTAGTCGTGATGACAAAGGAAAGGGCCGCTAGTAGCGCTGGCCATCCGCTCTCAATGATGTCCCGTACAATATAGAGGTGTTTAGTGGAGAGTTCGTCGGGAGGAAGTGTCGAGAGATCAAGGGCTGGAGGTGCACGAATGGCTGCGTCGCCCGGTGCGCGAGGTCGTTGGAGTATAATGGCGGTATATAGAGGGCCTACGAATGTAGCGAATCCTTCGCACAACGAGACCAAGCACTGCAAAGCCAAAAGATATACATAGGATTCGGGGATAGGCGGCGCGTCTGCCTTGTCTAATTGATCAATGCTAGACGAGAGGTAAGCATTATCTATGAGTTGAGGAGTTTGACACACACCACTGAAGTTTCATAGAAGACCCCTGTATACTAAGGCCTGTGCTCGAGCCCATCATCCCCACAACTCCCGATACAGTCGCACTGGCAGCGGTAGCGACACGTCCTGCTACACCGTCCAAACTCAAAGACGACGTGCTGTCACTGTGAACGCCAACTCCAAACATCGTCTGGTTAACACCCAGAAGGGCTGGTTTCTCCGTTATAAGTCGCTTCAACGCAGTTATAAGCGAGCTGAAAATATTGGATCCCGATTCCTGTCCGTCATACCGCGCCCAAACATTTCGCATCAGTTCCGCATCACTGCATAGCCTATGACCAGTGTGAGCAGATAGTCGAATATTTTGTGAACCCATCACATACCCTCGCATAATCTCCATCGCTAGAACCCTCATCCACGGCGGTCTAGGTGGGTGGGAGGATTCAGAATCTCCATCATCAGACACGACTTTGACGAGGTGCATCAGGAATACTTCGGCTTCTGTTTTTAGCTCTAGGGAGAATTGCTTGAGAAGCAAAAAGATGACACGTGTGCAGCGAAGCATGAGGGGGAATAAAGGGCGGTCGGAAAGAGACTTTAATAGAAGAGGACATAGATGGTGTTGGAGAAGGAGTACTAGCTCATTATGCTGCAGAAAACATGAGCTTGGCTGGAGAAATAGAACAGGATATATAACACCAACCTTCCGGAACACGTCGTGATAATTTGCCAATACACTCTCTATCAGCTCCAATGCAAATGTTTTATGAAGGAATTCAAGACGCAGGAAATGGGGTTTCTCCCCGTTGGCGAGCAGACAGAGATCTTCAAATACGGAGAAAGTGTCACGGGCAGAGGGACCAAGGGGTTTGGTGGTTCCATCAGGCAATTGGACGTCAACGAGGAGTTTAGGGTCCAGGTCCTCTAAACGATCCTCTGCAACCATTTTGTCCACCACGAACATGACTAACTGGCGAAGAGTAGCTGCTGCGGTCGATGAAACGACTGCAATCCTCGACTCTTGGAGCTTGAAACATAGCAATAGCGCCTGTCCAGCGCATTAGTGATGGTTCTGTCTCTTCGGAAGAAGCTCACATCTCCCAGCATTTCTCCATGGATATGCGGAAAGTTTGGAATGAGCGAAACGAGCGTCTGGAGGATACGTAGTTGGATATCGACACCTTGAGACATCGCATCGCTCATGGTGGTGATGATATGTGGAACTGCAGATTGAGGAACGGCTCGTAACGAGATCAAGCGTTGGAGTGAACCAAGAGATATTGCGACGACTTTCGCGTTCTTCGTTGCACACCCCATGAACACAGGTCGCAGAAGATCTTCAGAATGTGGGCCATCTAGTAGCGATTATAAAGCGCGGACCTGAAAAATAGCGCTGACATGACATACCTAGTTCATGATTTAAGTGCCAAACATCGGACTGCTGGGAGTAACACACCTGTTGCAACGCTCATGGCCTGTTCGGGTGATGCACGCAGAATCCCCAACGACTTTTCTGCAGCCTGTTTCTTCCTTCAATATCAATTCCCTTCTGAATCTGAAGACCTGACCTCGCGAACTTCTGGGTGTTTGCGGCGAGTCTCACTCGCCAGCGACTACAAATATGTCAGTAAGCAAAGGAACTAAGCATAATAGAACCTACCTGGAGCTCAGTCACAAGAAAAGACAACGAGCTCATAGTTGCTGTCACCAACAGGTCAGGGTAATAATGTTGAGAGATAGTCGTCAGCGAGATTCAATAGCGTAACGGTCCACGGTTTCAAACACGACCAAATACATTAATCCAGAAATAAAGCACATATTACGCAACAATAGCAGTCCGTAGCTCTCCCTTTGTCAATAGACCCTCCTGACTCTCCTCAACCTCTGGGACGAGCGTCACTAGCCTCGTACTCTGGATCTCTAATCCCCTCCTTTCCCAGTACCTCTCCGACTCGTAACTCCACTCATCAGCTCCTCGGACGAGGTAGCCAATGCGCTTGACGTACATTGATACATTCTGGTCGACTTCCTGCCCCCACGATGGCAGCTCTTTAACTGCGTTGAGGAACGTGTCAATTCGTTGCTTTCCAAAGTTTCCGAGCCACTCCATAGCCGCAGATATGCCCATCCGGTGCTCCTGCATTATGGATGTCACAATATTGTGAAACGCAATACCACGTGCAACTTCAACGCTGTAAGAATGCATATCCTGTAAAAAGAGTGAGTTCGTGTACCCGGTTGTTTCGAAGAGCGTATCAGTCACTTACGTTGGTGATGCACAAAAGGTCCATAGCTGCAAGTGTCATTGACTGCACGACAGGATGGGAGAGAACCTCTTCCGGCAGCTCCAAGCCAAACCCTGCAAGAGCGATGGTAGCCTGAGCACCGAAAGTTTCTCTTCGGAGTTCCAAATAGTCTACGATGGATCGGACGCGCTTCGTCCTGCGGTCCTCTGCTTCTATAATCATGGATTTCATGTAGAGATCAAATCCTTCAATGAAGCGGTTGATACAGGCCGAGCCTGGTACCGTAAGTGCGAGAGCCCGCTGCCAGAACCTACGTAGTGTTGTTGATTTCTTTGCGCCTGTTATTTATAGCCATCACTCACTCCTGCATGAAGATCCCGAGCTTATCGCCTGACTTCCGCTTCTTGCACGGGTTACGCAGAACATCCATGACAGTATCACAAACTCGTGTAGCAATTTCGGGCTCGGCAACGTCGTTGTACTCGTCGATAACGAAATAGGCATTGGCGAGATCACAGCCCACACGGCAGAAGTCTAAAGAGATTCTTGTCAGCGACACCGCATGGACCGATACTAGCCATCACGAGGAGCGTACCCCGGCTCTCTAAAGGGAAAACGAGACATCCGAGAAGACCTGAGCGACAATTAGTAACATATCAACGTTAGAAGTCTGCTCAACCTGGGAAGCACGCACCGAACAGAGAGGCATCGAACGACTTTTGGGCCTTCGTATTGAAGAGGTTGTGGCCTTTAACCCATTCGGCAGACTCGACGTCGACGCTCCCATAATCTGGGTGCACCAGTCGCTCGTAGGGCCATTCCGCCAAGAAGTCGGGCAACAAGAAGGAGACAGGTTTGTGGATGTTAGATACAGTGCTCTGAACCATACTGATTGAGGAATTAATCTATAGCCGGAGGATAGCGAATGGGAGGATCGGGAAGTTTTTTTTTTTGCTGCACAAGATTATCCAGCAGCCTTGGAGCCTTTATACTGTGGTGGACCCTAACATCTGCAACGAGATATTTAGGGATGCGATGGTACTTCCTCGGTCTCAGAATCCTCGTTATCCACGTATAACACGGCCTAACTCTTTCTTAGGTAAATCGATACATGCAAGATGTCAATCACAACATACATCAGCAGGTACGAGAGTCCTTGAGTGTGCAAGTTGCATAACCCACCGGTGACATGCGCTTCAAAACAAACATATCCCAGAATGGTATAGAGGCCGAAGACGTATTGGATATATCCAGAAGTCGGATAATGAACATCGGTGACAGCAAGAACGCTGTGATCTGTTGTTCCGGTTCGGTTAGTTACCTTGCTTCTCGGGTTTCAGGAGTCTGTCGAACATTGCATGCATCCACGCATGGTTTGAGCCTCTCGTTCAAGCTTGCGAGGGACAAGATCTTCGTTCAGGTAAGTCACAAGTCTCTGCCCTTGGGATAGTGCTGAATCAGTTGATTACCATCCACGGAGACGTTGGCACCCAAGCGTTTCCAACAACTCAACTGTTGACCATATTCCTCAGACATGATGGCGTACCACGCCGAAGTTTAGCCTCACGCACGCGCCAACGTTGGCATCCGATCCCGGATGTAGCCAATTCTACAAGTAAACCTTCTATTCATGCCTTCCTTCCACGTCACAGACCTTCACCAAGGCAAGGAAAGCGGGTTTATGAATCTTCCGGGAACGACAAGCGATTACAGCCTATTCTTTGTTCTCGGACAATTTCGCATAGATAGCATATGTTATACTTCTCGCCTGAGGCTATGGTCCTGATAGGAAGGTGCCAGTGAGAAGCGAGCACCTAACCCTGCCCAATTTCGGGCAAAATCGTCATGTCGATGCCCACGCTCTCCCAAGACTCAAATTTCTTGCATTTATATTTGATTGGTGCTTCAAGTCCACAGATATCCCTCCATTTTATTCCGCGAGGACACTGACAGAAGGCGACTGTTAGGAAATCTCGGGTCTATTCCCGAAAGCCGGGAGTAAACAAATGGCTGCCCCATGTGGCCACACTGCCTTCCGCTTCTAGCGCCACCAACATCCACAACGGGTCAACGACTCTCCTTCGCCCTTGCGAGAATATCTCGTTCCTAATTGTGCGGGGCTGATGGACGTCAAATGCCCACCACCGCATTACCTGCAATTTCTTTCCGGGTGGACAGAGTTCCGAATCCCCATGGAGGTGTAGCACAGATCGTTGATCAGCCCTAGGCCCCTCATAGGGTAAGATTCTGTCTCCCACGAGAAAACATGAGTGTATGCCTGTCAATCACGCTGCGCTTTTCACGCACGCACCGGATCGGCCACTGGGGTGGTTTGCGGATATGCAGTCCGCTCTGCCATACCCCATACCTGTCGCAACTATGTATAACCCCTCACAAACAATCGGATCTTCCTGGGGCAAGATTGGTTTGCAGGTGGTTTTGTATTGGGGGAAACTCTGCTGGAAGGGCCTCTACTAGCTCTGCAACTTAAACATTATGACGGGTGTTTAATAGCAATTCTTATGGGGTATGCATATCCTAATACTTTGGTCAAGCTTTCCAGAGTGCTATGTTTTGAGACAAATGGTCTCGGTACCAAATAACAGACAAGGGCGTATTCGCCCGTTATCGGTTATCCCGGCCCTGACCCTTTTCGAACCCAATGATACAAACACAGGTCCGCAAGGGCGGACTTACTTAACGTTCATGAGGCCGCTGGTAATGCCAGACCCTCCTTTCGCCTACTAGGGACTCAGCTCGTGTCTATCGCAGCTTTATGTGAGACCTGCCTCCGTATTGGTCAGGCGCCCCAAGCTTACGTTTAAAACACCGCCGGCTTTCATGGACCTGCTGGTGCTGAGAGGTCCGTCCCGTCGCGGACTTTCGCAAGGTAAGTGAAGGTAAACCTAGGCGCTTATTTCCTCCTGCTGCGAAGTTGAAGAAAGGGAAGGACCGGCTGAAATTCCTCCAAATACTGGTCTGACAACTCACTGAAAAGTACCCCACATATCTTAACCTCGTCGACGTCAGAATCCACGAGGTACAGAAATCGTCCTCATGCATTGTTGAGGGTCCAGTTTGAGGAGCTTTTCCTGGCTTTGAGAACTCGGAGACCGAGGTTACAATTTCGGGGGGGATGTTGTCGTCGACGGTCTTGACAAATGCGAAAGTAAGCACGCTCAGTGCGCTGTCATTGAGACTACCAGCAATAAACTTCAACCCACCCCTCCGGAACGTCATATCACTGCTGCATTACCTTCTCAGCTCGTGAACATTTATAGGTTTGAACGTACTCTTCCTGTATTCCGTGAGGCGGACAAAGACATTGAGATATACCCTATGAATGGCTTCAGAAACGATTTGCCCGTAGCATATCATATGTACCCCGCCCCTTATGTCCGTCTGAAGAGTTTTCGGGCAGCCGGCTGACCACTGAGCAGGGTTTTATTAAATATTCAGGCAACTACGGTGACAGGTATATTACAGGTGGCCTAGTGCAAGGACCTGCTGAAGAATTACTGTCTGTCTTGACCTTAGGCTCGAGGGCGATGAAAAACGTGTCTGGAGGGCCTGCACCAAACCTTAGCTCATTCTGATGTATGTCCTCCTTATGCAACAAGTCTTCCAGAACATTCTTCCCCTTGAACATCTAAGCACCATCCCTGTCTCCTATCGCTCCAGCACACCTGCGGATTCTTGGTTTATTCTCGGTTTCTCCTGACTTTGAACAGTGCTGCGTGAGTCTTTTGGGCAGGGTCCTCAACGCCGGAAATTGCCGCATAGCTGTTTGGCCGGGGAATCCTTTAACAAACAATGTCGTCTCTCAGTCTTCGACCCGTTATCCAACTTCCGCCGCAATGTCGACAAGCTCATCAAATGCGCAAAGGCCCATCGTATTCATGGATATACAGATTGGCGAAACGCCCGCCGGCAGGATGAAGTTTGAACTGTTCAGTGATATTGTACCGAAGTGCGTTCACCCTTGATTACCTCTGAATGACTCTTTGCTGATTAGTAGGATAGGACCGCAGAGAACTTTCGACAGCTATGCACTGGAGAATATAGGTTCGTTTGCCATCTGGGCGGTACAATGCGACTCCATTTGTACTGAGCGTAATTGGATAAGGGTAAACTCTCGCCCCCAAGGCTATAAAAATGCGACCTTTCATAGGTATAAATCCATCCTATCGTTCCGGGAAACATGAAGAGAACATCTTAACGATATCTTTCACAGAGTGTGCGCTCCCGTCCTCCATTAAAGGGTCCGCCATGCTTACAATAGCCACCATCAGCGTCCCGAATTTCATGTGTCAAGGTAACCCCAAATCAGTTGACCCCATGGCTCACAATGACTCCTGAATAAAGGTGGTGACTTTATCAAAGGCGACGGGACGGGTACATTTTCAATATACGGAGAAAAGTTTCCGGTTCGTCGTTCTGTTGCATCGACTGTGGAGCACACTCCCAATTCCTTCTAGGATGAGAACTTCATTGAGAAACACACTGGCCCGGGGCTTCTGTCGATGGTAAGCAACTAATTTGCATTGCTTATCACTCCTACTCCGATTATTTATTGAAGCCTATAGGCTAATTCAGGTCCAAACACGAACGGCTGTCAGGCACGTTCCAACAATCATCTACGTCAGGTTTTCCCTTAACGCAGTAACCACAGTTCTTCATTACAACCGCCAAGTGCGATTTCTTGGACGGAAAGCACGTTGTCTTTGGGAGGGTCATTGATGGGATGTTAACGCTACGCAAAATCGAGAACGTCCCAACAGGTCCGAATAACCGCCCCAAGCTTGTGGTTAAGATTGTTGGTGAGTATTGGTATTGTTCGTCGAGATAGTGTCTATGGGCTAACTGTCCCCAGAATGCGGTGAAATGTAGTTGTTGGATGATCGATTTGTTCTCGTTTTTTCCAACTGTGTTTTTCCTTCGTCTTTCCACTGAATACAGTCACGCTGCTAAACCACAATGTTTTCTAACCACGGTTCAGTCAAGACAGAGTAGGAGTAGGCTCGACTCGGGCACAATATTTCGTTTGGTTTTCCTCGATTATACATTGGGTGCTCAAGCTACCCGGCTTTCAACGATTCCATTCCCTCATACCACCAAATTGAACTACACAGGAAAGCAAAGTGTAGCGACGCTGTATTGAATGTTATCGCAGGCGGGTCATAGGAAATCGGTGAAAGAAGGATATGGGATCAGCGTCCAGCCAACTTGACGCTTCCAGCATACGACCTTGTACTCCCCACGACCAAGGATATAGGGTCTGTCCAAGAGAGCATTCGCTGGTTTCCACCAGTAGAGACTTGGATTGTATGTTTGTCTGGCAATCTTGTCCCGGAGATCGGGTGGTATCTAAAAATACAGTATCAGAAACACGAAAGAAAGGATGTAAAGGCAGCGGTTCACATTTTCTATCAACCCCTCTAAAGATAATTCAAGGTCGTGAAACGCTGGGCTGGGGCCTCGTTTGATCAAATGAGGAATCTTCTGGAACTGGAAGTCGAGCAGAGCCGTGGTCGTTGAAGAATCCAAAGGGCGTATCGATTGACAAAGGCGAAAGAATGTAGCAAGCAGGAGCCGGTATGTCCGCATTTCGTTCAATCCTTCCTTGGGCCATGTAAGGTCAATGACAATTGACTTTTCTGATAAATATTCGGACGATTGCGATGAGCACAACCTGTTACAGACCCTATGTTGATGACTGACACACCTGTGCTACGGGAGTGTACAACGTTTAAGCGTTCTATTAATTCCATCCGGAGGGCATCCAAACAATTTGAGTAGGCACAAAACTCCCCCGACCGCTGAGGCTCTTGCATGAATTCCATAAATGATGCGTGATAGAATTTGATATCCAGGTGGCCAAATCTATTCAGCGGAGGATATACAAGCTGTAACACTGAATGCAGAGGACCACAAGAGTTCCGGAATTGTGGTTCAGTGAGACCGAGGACATTGGCTAATTCGATGGCCCCGAACCATTCAGAGACCTCCGAATAATCGGATTCCCAGAAGTTATAAATGGGAAGGAAGCTTTTGAGAAGCAAGATCCTCTTAATGATTGGAAGAATTTTCGAAGGGATTTGACGCATGATGAGGGTATAGAACAAGTCGAGTTCCACCAGGGGATGGTCTGAGTTGGTCGTTCCCCCACGCGTTGCAAGAGAAAGGACAGCGTGCAATTGGTCAACGGGTCCGAAGGAATTGTGTTCGCCAATAAAACGAATGACCGTTGCCGGGTAGATGAATAAACCTGCTGAGAGACGGACGAGGATTGCGATATCCTGTTCGGATGGCCAAGATGGCAGTAGACCATGCTGTTCCTGTATCCTGCATAATTCATCTGACAGATAGCGCCAGATTTCGTGGTCTACTTGGCGAGATACTGCGAGTTCTATATGGAGAGATAATGGGAATATACGATCTGATGTGAACAACGCCACCACGTGTGGTTCTGGACGACTGAAGAGAGCCCAGCGGAAAGGAGTGGTTTCTTCCCGAACTGATGTTGCGATGATCTCAATGATATCACTGCGCTCTAATCCCTGCGCATTCATCGAGGCCATCGATGATAATCACCTTCTCCCCGACAACTTCTCCTTGTGATCGGAGCTCTCGTAGAGGTTTAACAAAAAGCTCCTGAAGCTGCCACTTTATAGACTTCTTGACGAGAGTTGGGTCCTTGCGTATATCGCGGTCGAGTATATTGCTATATGAGTCCGATTTTGTGGCGATCTGATACGAAATGGAGGTGAAGAGGAGGTTCGAATCGCACTATTCATTGAGGCGGGAAAAGAAGAATGCGGCTGCGAGTTTACTTTGCGGAACCAAGAGTTCCGCGCACGATTGCGCTACAGCTGATTTGCCGACCCCAGCAGGTCCCTGCATCCAGAGGAGGCGTTTGCCCTGGCGCATGGTGCCGGCCCCCCAGTTTGTAATTTCGTCAATGAAATTTTGGCGGGTGCCGGGATGGCATTCGGGCGGCGGGTATCGAGCGAAGGAATCATGAAATGCTTCCGGGATGGATGCCTCGAGCAGTATTTCGAGACCTTCACAAGTTTGTTATCAGCGATGGTCAGCAGAGACGTGGCGGGGGAATGAGACGATTTACCAGCGCCCTTCCCATCTACCGTCACCTGAGAGTTATCAATGAATTGTGGGTTGTTGAGCACGAAATCGTGAGCATCTACTCTTAGACTCCCACTAGACATGGTGGTAACGATGACTATGGTCGTGGGACGCTACAAGCGTGTCCGAGGTGTACGCTTGTTTGCTTGCTGCGGTATATGAATTTTGGGTTCCTCAACATCATCAACGTGCATATCACTACTTGGCCGCCATACCTCGCCAGACCATCACTATCCTTATTTCTCCCTGTTTCGTGTTATTTTTTCATACTACACAGTAGTAATATGTCAAATCTTCCCCTTCACTCATACCCGCGCGCACAATCAGATGTTCTCGATTTAAAATTCGAAAATCAGCGTGTTGGATGTACATAGGGAACTAGATGTGAACGGCTACCAGGCAGTTCGGCAGTCATTACGAGGAGCTTTTGGTTTCGTAGAAAAGCTGAAGGATTGGTCAATGAACTGATCGGGCCCAAGAGACGGATCAAAAAGCTCACCCCAACAAAGTAAATGAAATTGTGTAGGACTGTGGCACCGTGACCGGGAACAGCAACGGCACCAGTACAGTGGAGGAAAATACCCTTCCCAACCAAAGATTTGTCCGGCGAGTCTCCACATGGGTACTCGGTATCATAGCTAATGGTGTCCCATGCATTGAAAGGAGTATCATTTAGGTCGAGGCGAAGGCACCGCCTGACCTTGGTGAGTACATCGTCGTAGATGTTCTGAAGAACACCTGCTTCTAAATGGGTGAGCGACACGATCTAAGGCGAAAGCTCACCGCTGGCTTACCACTACCACACTGCGCCAGGGAGCCTAATGCACTGCACCACCAATGAGTAAATTAATGTTCGTTTATCGGAGATTAAGCTTGGGCTCACTCAACCACCCTCTTTGCTGCTTCTGCTGCGGTTGCGTCGTTTGGTGTGGTAGTGTCAAAATTTGCTTTTCCTGCGTATAGTATGCACCCCAGCATATCGCTTGGTACGCTATTGTACCCGGCATAGGCAAAGCCAAAAGTGCCTTGGAATTTCGCATCCAAGGCCTTCAGCAAAATCTCATGGAGCACACTAGGGGATGGAGTGCCAATGCCTGTATCCTACGGGCAAAGATTAGGACAGTCATTATTCACGTGTAATAGCTCACTGGCAACGCACCTGATGGAGAACGAATTGCAAGGAGCTCGAGTAAACAGCAGAAAGCAGCTCTCTGGTCGCAGTTTTCATTGCTGATGCTGTGGCGTAAAACACCCCGCAGAAATACAAAGCCCGATAGGTGATATTGCTGTAGATAGGGGAAGTTAAAGTGCAATGCACGAACTCTCCTTTGATGACCAGCCCTGGACTATCCTTGTCAGGAGAGGGTAGAACTTTATCATACTTCACTGAAGTCCAGCCGCTGAGGTTCGAGGTCGAGGACCTCAGGAGAAGCTCGATCTCACGAAGCAAGCTGTATTTCTCGGAGACTGTGCTACCAATTAAGTCTCCTGGTACCAGCGTGGAGTAAGGTTATGAGATGGACGCACCAGCCCATCGTGGTAGGGTGATTTGGCTGTGTGGAACACTGAGAATAGTCTCTTCCCCGACTCAGAGTCCAGACTCACCTGAAAATAGCCCGATCAACGGTCTCAGAAAGCGTTGAGAAGTCGTCATCCTCAATGATGAAGAGATGTGAAGGCCGACCCAGGTCCTCGGTCAGGTCGTCAGGAACGGAATCCGCACCACAAAACCTGAACTTGTGGTCAGCGTAGAAAAGGTCATTGTCACGGTATCGCATGAGTGCTCGTTCCAAGGAATCAATGATGGGATCTTCAGAAGCGTCACAAGGCGGCTGGGGCAAATTAAGCGAGGCCACGGGAGGGGGATGCGGTCGAGGCAAGTACCTTCTTGCACGACAATGTTGCTGCATTTTCGTACAGGGTTTTCCAGGGAACCCCTTTTCCAGACGCCGGGGCAGCCCAATTGACGGGCTCAGGAAGCGCTAGGAAGTTATCACCCTCCAAAATGAAGGAGTGTGAAGGCCGCCTCACGTCCTCGGCCAGATTATCCGGAGTTGAGTTCGTACCCGAAAAACTGAGTTTATGGTCGGCATTGAAAAGGTCATTGTCGAGGTACTGCGTGGCAATGTATTCCGGGGGGTCCAAGCTCGGATCTTCAGGGACGCAAGACGGCTGAAGAAATTTAGCGAGGTCGCGAATTGAGAGCACTTGTAGGAGGGTACCTTTTCTGAAAACAGAGTTACTGCCTTTTCGTACAGGGATTTCCGAAGGGCTTTCTTTTCCATAGCTGGTGCGGATACAACTGGATAATAGACCTGGGAGAGCGTCACGAATACTGGGGAAGATTGAAATGGTAACTCTCACTCCAATGCAATAGACTGCATCCCACTCTACAGTGATTCCTGCATTTTCGCGCCAGCCAGATACCTTCAGGAGGACACAGTTCAGGCGTAACGGTTTCTCGTGCTGGCCCTGTTGCTCGTAAGTGAAGCTATTAATGTCAGAGATCCATCCGTTCTGGAGCCCCATCTCGTTGAAAACCGTCTCAACGCGTTGGCGGATATCATCCCGAGCTCGGGGGGGAAGACCAACGATTTTACTCTCAAAACCCTTCAGAATTGTATCCAGGGCTGTTGTCGATCTCAGAGAAAGGCGTGAGGCTAACGAAGGAGAACACTCACAATTGCTGGGTTTGGGCGCAGAGGGCCTACCAAAACCGTTCTCGCTCCCCGACTTTCTACACCTCTCCCTTGAGTCCGAATCAGCATAACGTTGATGGAAGTGTTTAAACGCTGCCGCGACATGGGTCCCTGGAGCGAGTGTTGGGGGAGTACTGCGTTCTTCATTATAGGAGTAGTGGAAAGAATCTCTGAAACGCTCGAGGGCGATTTCCTCAAAGATCTCATTCAGATTATCGAATGTAGGGTTCTTCTTCAACCTAAGAGGCTGGCCATTTTTCATCAGTGGTTGGGCGTACAAACTCAGTAATACGATTGCTGCACCTTAGATAGAGACGCGTTGGCCCTTTTGCAAAGGTCTCGTACGAGATCGGCGGAAACCTGCTCATACGTTTTTTGTGCGTCTTGCACCTTCGTTGATTCGCCTGGAGATAGACCCGTTATTTGTGAGAGATAACGCACTGACCAAGGCATCCTGTCCATAAGGCGAGTGGTAATTGGTAGGGTATTGACCCTGTACGCGGGATTAAAAGCGAGGGGAAGACGATAAGCGCCAAAGGCGAACCGTAGGACCTATCTTAAGGTGTTATATGCCGCCCGAGACCGACAGAGATTCAGTATCCGAGAATGAGGGTGACGTCTAATCCTGATACTGGTATTAAGATTATGTGGGAATCCGCTCTCCGTAAGTCATGTTGGCAGGAGGGTGTAACCCAAAAAAGCGTGGCCGCGGTTCTATTGCTAGCCATCACGGATGGGAGGCTTCTCCAGAATGGAGGCATCTGTTTATTTTAGGTGGACAACGCCTGCATGCGTCGTGGCAGGAAAATCTAAATGCCAACACGAGGGGGATCGATGCTAGGTGAACATTAACATTTTCCTTTGGGTCTTGTGCGGGACAGTGGAAACAAATTACTTCTCGAAGGTTCGCATCAACTGTGACTCTGGCACTTCTATCTTTCAAATCCAAAGCAAACAGCGCAATGTCGTACTTCGGCGGCAGTTGTAGATTCAAATATGCCTTAAACTGGAAGCACAAACAAAAGTGCCAAGTGTGAGATGGGAAAACTGTGAACATATCCCTGGAGATAAAACAGCTGTTGATGGTTCAAGGTTCAAGATCAATTCTCGGCTTCGTGGGCAATCGACTTGACGAAGGAGGCTACATTGCGATCTTCCTGAACATTCTTGAGTATGCCGCCAAGGGCATTGGGACCTTGTGGCAATGTGGAGAGCAGGTGTTGCGGAAACCTCAAGGAAGGCGATAGTATCGATAGATGTCGAGTCCAATGCTGCGCCGGATACTTTGATTAGTACCAAATAGAGTGAATTGATCACCATTGTCCCATGCTACAGTAGGAGAAGGACGTATGACTGCATGACAGAACTTCGGAGATAGAGGGCGATCCGGGGAATTGAACGAGAGGTGATATGAAGGAGGAGGACTTGTGTTGAGTAACACGTTGAATTGGGTAGGCAAAGGACACGCATTGGAGAACGTGCGTGATTACGCTGTGTAATCCCACAAAGTTGGTGAGGATCCCCGGGTTCAGACTTTCCTAATAACCCTCGATTCTTACAGTATGAAGCAGCGCCCATACAGCATGTTAAAGGTATTTCAGCCTCCCAAAGTAGAGTCCAAACGGAAGCCCAATGGAAGTACGGATGGTGCGGAATGAGCAAACGCGTGTTTGGGGAACAATACATCACACCAGTACTTCAGCACTAGTCGCATTATCTGCGCGCGCAGTTAATGAAACCCATATCCGATTTTTCACGGTAGCCCGTTCTCACTCCCTGCAACAGTATTCCTAGGAGAATAGACTAGTGTATCACCAGTTGGAAAGCTAGTAGTGCAACGTCTTGCGTTCCAACTTGTGTAATAGTGGGAGCTTTACAAGAGGCCCGGGTAGTAGGAATTGAAGGAAAGGGGAAACAGAAACAAGATGTCCACAGCAGTCGAAGCAAGCTACAATCTGAGTGATGGCCTTTCGTGGCGAGCTGTTCTCGCGGAACGGCAACAAGGAAGTCTCTCAAAACCACGGATCCGACTCCCTGTCACAGGAACAAAATAACTTTTATCGCTTGTCAGTTATCGTCGGCAACTACCATTTGATGCCACTCACTCCAAGGTAATATATGAATAACCTTCTCGTGTGGAATCTCGTCCTGTCCCCCATCCGTTTATTCAGCGTCATATCTCCAAGTGCATAGACGTATATCGAAAATTGCTGAGTATCCTGACGGACCTCGGGGTCGCAGTATACCTGGGCGAACTGGCCAGTGTGCCACCAATTCTTGTCTTGTGGGGCTCCTGTGCCACCATAGTAGAGTATGCGCTCACGCAAGTCATCGCAGATAGGCCCTATAGATCATGTATGTAGGTAACAGGACAGCAGGGAGTATGCCGTACCTAGAGCAAAACGCGCGAAGTCCCTGTTTTTCTCTGGGTCTCGTCTGTTATGACTTCAACAATAGTCGAGAATGATGTGAAAGAAATCCCGTACATGAATCCTTGTGCGTTCATCCATTCTTCGACCTCAGCCTCCGTTGCGGGACAGGATTTAAGCTGGAGGAGTTTCTCATATGTCTTCGGCTGGCGGCCGTCGGGTTTCACTCGTGGAGGTGTAGAATCCTTGCCATTGTACTCGAAGTCGAAAGCCTTCTTGAATTCTTGCTTGGCGAAACTGAACATGAGTTCCTTAAGCTTAATGCCGTCCACAATATCGCCACTCCCACTGTCTCCTTTGATGTGTCGACGAAGGGTGTTGGCAAGAGTTGTAAAGAGCGTTCTCGAGAGTTCTTGCTCTGCATTCTCACACTCATAGAACACCTGGGGCGAAATAATCAACAGCCATCTTCTGGGTATGCTCAATCCTTACCGTCATGATGTATATATAGGTAACCGAGACTCTTGTTTGCGAGTTATCCGGTGTCTTGTGATCATTCCAGGATATGATAATGCCATTCTGACGAATGGGGTGATCAGTAGGGTCGGCCGGGGTATAAGTCTTGTCGACGCGCATCAAGTTCCAAGTCCTGGTTGAGGCGTTTCTGAGAATAGACCTGTACTGTGCGCAGGTGTCCGCAGTCGCTGAATCTGAGAACAATAGAATATCAGATATGGTTGATTCAATAAGCGGCGACGGACCTTGAGCGGATTCCAGAGGAATGGAGATGCCACTGGCACCAAACACAGTGAGAGGATGCAGAACAGTCGAACATCATTGGTTTTTTTACCTATAAATTTGGGTCTTGACGTAGGTTTCCAGGTCCGTGTCGTTGGCATCCGGGACATAGTACAGCTGCGAATTCCGCGCCGCAAACGCGCAACCAGGACCCCGCGTATGGTCCAAATTGAGAGGAACGTCTCCGTAACCATACCCAAACTCCGACCTGAATCGGTTTTTGGCATAGGTGTCGAGAGACGCCTTGAGAAGCTCGTCTGTGGAGGGTACAGCATTATTGCCCTAAACCCAGTATAAGTGGGAAAGAAACAGGGATCTGACAACAATAGGATGGGTCACCTCGAGTCGGGCTGCATCCCTATACGCGGATTCCTGGATTCGATCTCGGACAGCCTTGGTCTCAGACACTGTCTTGTAGAAGACCTGGTTGTGTTTTATGAGTGAGTTGAAACCCCTCTAAGACTATTCACTCACCCCGCAATAGAAAATGACTGCAAGCTCTGCCTGAATCGTGTCCTCAATTAGATTGCTATGAGCATACACCAAGACTGCATTGCTCATGAAGGTGTCTTGGTCTTCCACTCTCGCATCATACGTTCGTTTATAGTCAATATACTCCCATTTTCCCTCTGTGTCGCGCGAGATGATGGTGTTTGCTATGGTGGAAAAGTCGTTGACGGCGGTTTCTGGTAAACTCAGATAAGCGAGAACTTTCATGATAAATTTCGGACATACGTTCCATCCAGCGTGGTAGGTTGAATTTGCTGTTGGAATTCGTTATAAGACTGCGGCAAGCTCGGATTTAAACTTGCCTGAAAATAACAGCCTTGAGATAGTCGTTGGTTTGTGTCGAGACACCTGACGGAGTAATGCTGCATAGTTTCGCAAATGTTTTAACATCACTGAAGACGCCCGGTGGCTGCACGTTAGTCGCCTCATCGTCATAGCTGTATTTGTGGACTTCGCGGAAACGATTCATTGCGATTTTCTTAAGGAGGACTTCCAAGTCATATGTATCGTTCGCAGGATCCTGAAAAAAGACAGGCTCAGTGGATCGTACCAGAATGGAGTGAGAATGAGGGCAAGACCTGTTCAAGGAGAGTACAGGCATTGGCAGTCAGCTTTCTGACTAGCTTGTCCTGTACTTGCTTCTTTAACGCCTCCGTTGTCGTCCTACGGCCTCCCATGATGTAGAGTCTGGAGTATGCACTGGCAAGAGTTACTTCGTTCACGATCCGATGAGTCAGAATACTTCCGTTCTCATATATTGGTATATGTGGGTGACGGTGGGTCAATGGTAAAGATCAATCGGAGGACTTCGCAACCATTAACAGCCGATCAACCGTCCTGTGCTGTTCAGTGTCAGGCGTGAAATCTAGACCTTGTTTCGATGTCATTGGCGAAGAACCTCCGAAGTTGATATGAAGAAGCAGTTGAAGTTCGACACTCGGCCAGTGTAACGCACTGACGGTATGTTATGCCAAGGTAGGTGTAACATGCATCGCCCAAGCACAGCATAGGCGAGGCCCACCTATCTACATTTCGCTCTTCTTCATTATCTGTGATAGCTACCACAAAGTAAGCGATATGCGTCCAATGGGATTTTGTCATGATAGTGATAGCCCAGAATAAGGGTACCCGGAGAGGAATAGGCATGCGTTGCTGTGGAGGAGTGCTGCGACTTGTACGCTGGCCAAGGGCATGTTCCCACGTGCTTGCCAGTCCGCAACCACTGAAGAGCAGATTCTCGAAGGTCTATAACTGGAGCCTTGATTCTGATGTTCCAGCTTGAGGCTTCTGAAACGTGACGTATCTCAGTGCAGTATTCGTGAGGATTGTTATTCGCTGGAAAGGCTAGCCTCGATACGACTGCGTCGACAGGGAAAGTGGGGACAAATGTTGGTGGGGACTCCGTTTAGTTTCGACTCCGAATGTGGTTTCGTTCACTGGTAGTGGGGTTCTCATTTAACACCTACGCAGAAGCAAGCCTTCGAGAACTACTGACCTTCTCCAGTACGATATGATGAATGTTCTGCCAGATCCATAAAACCATTCGAGCAGCACAATGATGTACATTCAAGAATAACAACAACAATGGCCTATCCTACACGATGACATAAACATAGACAAATACTCAAAGCTTCGCATACAACAAATAGATACAAACCAGTTTCAGGAAATAACACATAGGAAGAATATCACCAGCATTTCAACATTTCAAAAGCAATGGCGTGACATCAAAAGCCAAACAGAGACCCTTATGCTCCAGCACCGACGACCCGCTTACACCCTTTAGCGAACTTCTTGGGTAGCAGGGACGCCCTTGGGAATGGGAGCGTGTGGGACAGGGGCGTGAGGGAACTTGAGCTTGAGGCCTATACGCGCCGAGTTATATCAGTTTTGACTGTGACACAACCGGAAGAGGGGGGATTAAACGAAGAAGGCGTACCGAGGTCTTCGGCCAACAAGTCCGCACCCTTCTCGCCGACGAGGAGTGCAGAGGAGTAGGTATTCGTGCCCAAGTTTTCCTAAAGGATCAGTCATGTGAGTTACGGTTTTTTTCTTGAGGAAAGAAGGGGAAGAGACGTACGGGGCAGATACTCAAGTCAACGCACTTCAAGTTCTGTGTGCCATAGACGTTGAGGCGGGCATCGACGACACCACCCTGTTCTCTTGGCTTCATAGCTGTTCAAACACCGTCAGACTTGAGGCCACCTTAATTATGTAATTGAACAAACGTACCGCAAGTACCTAGACTGTGCCAGGTCGTCTCGACGTGATCTGTCCAACGTGGTTCGTAAGCGACGCCAAATGTATGCATAAAGCAATGACGGACCAGAAATCCATTCATCGATAGCCTTGTCGTCCTCTGGAGTATACTTGATGTTCTCATGCACCTTGTTGGCGTCATACGGCTCACCAGGTCTGTGCCAGGTACCTAATAATCGTCATATTCATTAGCCATCGCACTCCCCTCACCTCGAAAGGGCAAAACGTACCCATATGAAGACCGACAGTGAAACCATCAGGCATCAACTCCTTCGCAGTCTTCAAATCAATGTCCTGACACGCGGCAGGCGAGTCGGGGTGGAAGTGTGGGTGGTGAGACGTCAACTCGCCGCGGAAGGCTGAATTACGGCTCATGTCAGTTGTTGATGCCGGGAACTCGAAACTGAGACGTACCGTCCATGCGCCTGGCAACTTCACGAGTGACCTTATAGCTCCACCTGATCGGGGCAAAGTCGGCCTTGTCGTTCATGAACCCGGAATCGAAGAACGGCTCCTTGTACGGGTTTTGCGATTGAATATGAATCTACAATAATCACAAACAATATCAGCAATGCAATAGTTCCCCGCGGTCGGTGGAGAAGTTAAGTACACACCTTGCCGCGGCTAGCTGGGTACTCCAAATATTGGAACCTATAAGTGACACGATCAACACCGTATTTGAGACGTAAATGAGACGAGGACGCACATAGTGATATACTTCCCAGGTGGTAACAACGTGTGGTCTGCGTACGCGCCAGCTACGATCGAACCAAACATCACGGGCTTGTCTGGTTTATCCTTGAAGTACTTGTTCCAGAATTCGTTAAATTCAGGTCCCATCTCCTTCAACTCTTCCTCAGTCGGGCGAATCTTGAATCCGGCATCGATGGCATTGGAAGAGAGTCGGGCTTTCTCAGGGCTTACTTCCCATTCTTGGAAGAGCTGGATGTGAGCAGGGGACACCAATTGAGTTCTGGATCGTTTTTGAAAGGATAAGGATACTTGCCTCGCGTCGGACTTCGGGGACACCGCGGAGGAAGTCATCGAGTGTCGGGGACTCGTTCGAGACGCGGTAGACTATCCACCTATCAGTAACCAAGCCCCAAGGCGAAGTCACGAATAGAATAACTTACCGGACAGCGTCGTATAATGATCTTGATACTCCTCGCTATCACACAACCCCCATTAACCTCCAAATCACAAAACACGAAACCAAAAAAGTAACTCACCCAACACCCGGCAGATCACTAACAACCTTGATATCCAATTTCTTCAACAACTCCTTATTCCCTACACCACTCCTTTCCAGAATCTGGGGCGTGCCCAGCGTTCCGGAACTGAGCACAACACACTTCCTCGCCTTTACGATCGTCTCACGCAGTTGTCCGGCGTGTGCACGGTTACGCGCAGGGACATACGCGACACCGACGGCTTTGTTGCCTTCGAAGATGACACGGTTGACGCGGGCGTTTGTGCGTAGGTAGAGGTTGGATTGGATGTCCATGACGCTGTGGACGTAAGCTGTTGGTTCGGAGGAGGGGTGTGAGGCAATTAATTAGCGGTGTGTACGTGTGTGTGAAGGGGGGGGGGGGGGCGGGGACAGACCTGTAGCGGCGTCACTACGCCTTCCAGTGTGCCTGTTGATGTACTTGGCCCAGATTTCGGAAGCGTGGCTAGTTGTCAGGTCTTGGATATCATCTGCGCGACGAGTGTAAATCAGTGTTCTATGGAGTTGTTAAGTAATGCGTACCGCTGAAGGGAATACCGATAGCATCGGCAGCACGCAAGAAGTCTTGAGCGAGAGGGTTGACGCTTCCACCGTTGGAGATTGCGATGGGTCCATCATAGCCGTGTGTGTCGTTGTTGACGGGTTTCTGGTAGTTCTCAAGCTATTGCACACGCTAAAATTAGCTAGGAAGTTCTAAGGGGTAAGAAGGCCAAAAGGGGAACGTACACGTTTCATGAGAGGAAGAAGATCTAAACACAGGAATATGAATTCTGTGCGATAGGGAGGAGAAAAGGAACGTACCTTTGGCCGTCCAGCCAGGCTGCTTGAAGTCGTCTGTAAAGGCAGTTAGTCCAGGAAGGTTCAGAGGAGGGAGGGAGAGTTTTACCCCAGTCAGATGCGGAAGCCTGAAATGTACCGGTGAGTTGAATATTCGTGGCGATGTGAACGAAAAATGACGCTTACTCTAGTGTACATCTGGAAGTTGATACTGCAGACGAACGATTGTTAATTTCGTGCTGGACGCGAGAGATTCAGGAACACCTTACCTGCTTCCACCGCCTTTAAGTCGCAGGTGTAAAGATTAAAGGCGCAGATAGAAACTAAACAAGGGGATTACGCACCAAGGATGTTGGCGCATCTAAGGTGGGGTTTAGTGCGAGGCATGCCGATTCTTTGGCAAAGTCGACTTACGGGACAATGGAACGCCTGCCACGGAGGTGGGGGGACTTCATGGTGTCGACGTAAAACGTCGCCTTGTCGTTACTGGATGGACGTATTCAATTGAAATTCAGAAAGATGGGGCAGTAAGGTACGTACATTCCATCGCGTTGCATGTTCTTGACAAAGATGCCGGGCCTAGAAAGGAAGGTCAGATTGCGATAACACTCGGAGTGGAAGGCTAGACTGACCTGTAGACCCAGGGGTCATCGCGATTGTTCGCACCGCCTGGGTGCTGTTAGCCACGAGACCTCTTGGCAGCAGGGGTGACTGACCTTCGATGAGCATGACCTTCAAGTTGGGGTCAGCGTACGCGAGACGGCCGGCGACGACACATCCTGCCAAATTTCCTTCAATAACTGGGGTGAACGAGACATAGTTCTCCAGCATACCTGCGGGACCACCACCGCAGACAATAACATCAACTTCCTCAGGGTGACCCATAATAAGATGTCAAATTCAAGAATTATGAACGAGGCGTTTAGAGACACAAATGGAACCTTTTGGGGGAGGTTAAAGAACTGGGGGAGAACGATTCTACGCTGCTTAAATATCAATCAAGAGGACCCAAGAGCGAGGGAATAGGTCGACATTTGGAACGGCGAATTTTCCAAGAGATTCGGGGGCATTGTCAGGTGGTAGCAACCGTGGACAGGTCACCAGGATAGATGCCCCTTCTTGGAGAAAATCAGGCATACATGAGAATGGTGGCGGGGGGAGCCAAGTGGGTCGGAACTCGATGTTTGTGACGTATATGGAGAGATAAGGACTCGGCATTCAAGTCTTTAGTGCGGCTGACTCAAGGAGAGACCCGCTGACGCCTGCGGAAGAAAGATCAATCTGACGAGAGGATGTGTGCGAAGGAGTCTTGGGTCCAAGCGTGACAATTGAGTTGAGTGGAAATGGACTACGAGCGCCACTTTATTCCCCAAGCAGAAGACTAGAAGCGAGAGAGTAAGAACTTGATTGAAGAGAAATATAGATGAGCGGTGGTTTCCCGACAAGTTGAGTCGGCAATTTCGGTGAATTCCTCGAGGAGTGAGTACACGAGGGGTATTGCTGAGGAACAGGAAGACTACGATTCGATGGGCGGGCAATGAACGCCTATGGAGTCGACGCATGGATAAGGGAGCGGCGCACATGACAATAAAAGACCTGCGAAAAGAAGGGGGATAATGGTTTATGCAGGGCTGAGGAATACGTTGGAAGATGGAAAGGTACTGATGCGGCTGTTGAATAGGGGTATGTGGGAAGATGTCGATGGAGTGGTGGGAGAGAGAAGAGCCGGACTTGGAGAAACGAGAAGATTTGATGATAAATGGCCCCCTTCTCTAGACGCAGACGGCATAACGCAGGATATTCTTGACCTGGCTGCTCTCAGATGACCATCCCCTCCGTTGTCAATTTCAAAATAATACATTATGTAATTCTCATTTGTGATTTCCCACGGTACATCCCTCCCCCCATCCAGTGGTGCTCAGCGACGTCGGTGATGGCAGCACTCAGGCCATCCTCCTGCTGCCGGCGACAGGCTGACATACCACACACGATAGCACTGCTCACAATACGCGAAGAGTGCGCTTCCTGTCTCGGGACTGTGGTCGCCCCTACGATCCAGAGTCGCACGTGGTCCTACCATATCCAGAGTGGCCAATACATGACGCATTCCAAAGCTCGAGGCAGAATCTGCTCAGCACGGACAACCGATAGGCAATGGCAGAGCACAAACCACTGCCAGGTCTCCCAACCACCCACAACCTCCTTACCCTCTCCATAGATGCCCGTGCACACCGCGCACGCCTCATCCGCCATATCCTTTCCGAAGTCGCTGACCCGGTAATCCAGAGCAGGTTCGAGGGCTGGGCACGCACCATCGAAGAGGCCTTGGATGAGCTCAGCAGTTGTATTAGTCGTGGAGACTGGCTGGCAGGTATCCGCAGACGAAGGGAATTACAGCTCCGGGCCAGGTTAGACTCTTTACTTGCGGAGCGGACACTCCAGCCAGAGTCCAAGAAAGATCCATCAAAGGAGAACAGGCCGCAGTCTCCCGCTAGTTCGAACCCACAGCCACCACCGTCCCTCGCATTCCCGTCGGTGGACGATACACAGTCCAACCGCACTCGGGACCAAGAGGTCCTCCAGCAGCTACGCGCACACGTATCCCGCCACAACGTGCCCACGACCGACGCACAGCAGTTTCACCTTCTGCTTTGTCTTGCGCCCTGCACTACTCGCGTACACTTTCCAGCAGAGGACCATGGATTTGATGTCATCCCAGGCAACATTAGCTGTACATTTGTTTCATCCAGATTTTCCCTCTCTTCAGATGTGGAACGCATCGAAACCGCAGTGCTCTATGGAATAAAAGAGTGGGATGGTCAGTTTTAAAACTTCCTTCTCTCTCCCAAGCTTATTCTCTCACCCTCCCGGCAGACTCTCCCAGTCTCCGCATCGTCGGCGGCACATTTTCATTCAAAGGCATCGACACACTCTCCCAACACCAAGCCCTGGCGCAAGTCCTCCGTATCTCAGTTTATATTCACCTTTCTCTCCTTCTCGAGCAACACTTCCTAGCAGATTCACATGTCCCTATTAAATTCCCCCGCCCCCAGTTCTCCTTCCCATCCTCTCTCGCTCCATCCGAGAATGGCTTTGGGTCACCATCCGGAGCTACAGAAGGCTTCAAGGATAAACCCCCGTCCTCGTCCTCCCGCAGTCCATTTTTACCTCCTGGGATCCTATCATTCTTCTCGAGAAAAAAAGGTCTCTCTCACCGAGCCCAGACCGTTAACCAGACTGGTAGCCGGGGCTCCTTGGATCTGATTTCAAATGCTTCCGAGCTGGTCCAAGATGAGCCTGTTACTTCAAGATCGCCGAGAAGGTCGATCGATGACTCTGGTGCGGGCACCGGTGTCTCACGGTTAAGAAGGTTTTCGTTCATGGGAGGACACGAGAGAAGACCCTCATTGAGACGGGCTCCTCCGAACGTGAAGGATACACACATGGATGAACCTGGACACCCGGAATCGACAGATGGGCCTTTTACGGCTGCGCTGAAACGGGTTGAACGTTCGAGGAGTCTACTCTCGACTTCTTTTGGTGTTACGTTCTTCCCGCCTTCGTTACTCGTTGATCTTGCGGAGAAGGAGACGAAGACTCCGAACCGCCGGTTGAAGGGTGATGAGAAAGCCGCGCTTGCGGGTATCTTGGGCTGGACGGGGAAGGATGCAGCTGGGAGAGGGATGTCCGGTGTACCTGGCTTCGTTCGTCAACAAGAGTTTTCGTTCCTTCAATCACTCCATGTTCCGGCCTCCCAACTTCCACCGTCATCACCGACTCCGACTCATTCAGGTGCAAACTCTGATCCACAACCCTCATCTTCATCCTCGGCTCTCACTGCGTGCACGCTCTACCCAAATGCCTCAACCCTTTGCTGTGGTCGTCCTCAGTGGCTTACGTACCGATATTTCTCGCCCAATCCAACCGAGGACCAACGCTTGGGTGAAGCGATACTCGAACTCCTATCCACGGCAGATATGCCGTGTGCTACACCTGGTTGTACGTTTAAAACCGGAGAACATGAAAAGAGAATCGTGCATGGTGGGTTTCGTATTACGATCAAGATACGGGACGCCGAGGGGTTTGATTTGAAGGAGAAAGAAAGGCAGAACATAGATATGTGGGAGACTTGTAGGATTTGTGAGAAGGAGACCGAAAGATCCGAGATGACGAATGGGACGTAGTATGTACTCTTTCTTCCGCTCTGACTTACGTATCCTGACAACGGACTGCGTACATAGCTTATTCTCTTATGCCAAGTTTCTTGAGCTTTTAATCTACTCCTCATCGATATATGTGTTATCGCCTTCACTCTGTGAACACACAACACCATCACCACCACCTCCGAATCCGAGCCAACATCCACCTTCGTCCTCGTCAAATACATCGCCATCCGCCTCTCATCCAACCACACAGTCACATCCGCATGTTCCAGAATCGAGACTAAATATAATCCGGCACTTCAGTGTCCGAAATGCGACAGTCTCGTTCTCACTATCGATTGTGGATGATATATTCGAGTTACGGGTGCCAAGGCTACAAATCAATGGAGGATCCGAGTTGGAACGAGAACGCGGGGAAAGAATGGAGAAGATAGCTTCCTCCGCCGATCACCATCCTAATGGTACTACCAAGGGAACGGAAGGGGGGACGAACACTGGGGGTGGGGGTATTGATGTCGATGCAACAGAGGAAGACAAGAAGGTTCTCCGACGTGAGATTAAACGATGGTGGGAGGGCATCACGGATCATATGGACAAGCTCGTGAGTTCCTGTTCCTGTGCCCTTTTTCACGTGAACTCATCTCCTGACTTAACACACCCCTGTTTTGTCAACCTACCGTGGTTGTTTATAGGAACGCTTACTTGCAAGTGACACAAGTGATTCTTCGAGCTTTAAAAAGTTGCCGAGGTTGCCATCTGTTGATGATGCGTATGATGACTTGCATGTTGCTGTCCAAGAGGGAGGTACTGGGGAGGAGGAAGATGCCACGAGGACTCCGCGAGCGGTGCCTTTGAAGGAGCTGCCGTCTTTGGGACCGGGAGTGCCGCCAAACACACCGGAGTCGCAGGTATCTGCTAATGCTGGGGACGAGGAAGACGTGACCAAGACGCCTACGCGGTCAAGAAATGGTGGCTCAGGCCAGTTAGGTGTTCATCGTGCGGACGAAGATGAAGAGAAGACACCAACGATAGAGGAGGCAAAGGAACCGTCGATTATCACCACCAGCGCGGATGATGTCTCGCCAGAGATTGCGGCTACCACTTCCGTCGTTTCCGTATCCACCTCGACATCTACCGTATCAACACCGACACCAACCCCTTCAATTCTCACATCATCCACGTCTGAAGACAGGGACCCCCGTGAACTCCTGGAAAACCTTCGGCAGACATTCCAACGCGCTGAGCACGACCTATATGTACAGCTCTCACGTACGCCCGAAAACATGCTCAACGATGTCCGGAGAGCATTTGTGTCTACCGCGAAAGGTGCGCAGAAGCGGTTGGGCGCGTGGCAGAGAAAACATCTGGCTGGGTTGGTCAATGGTAAAAGTGATGGTGGCGGTGGTAGCAAGGCACGGGTACGTGTGGATGAAGAGGTGTTGAAGGAGTTGGGGGTGAAGGATGTGAAGGAGTTGTTGATGAGTGAGGGGAAGGGGAGTGTGGGGTTGGTGAAATGTGCCGAGCCGGAGTGGTGGGCGGGCGGGTGTCACGTCGTCCCTGGGAGTAGTGTAATTGTGAGGGAGGACGATTGGGGGAGTATTATTGCTTTCACATTGAGGTATGTATCTGCAAATTTGCGTTTCTATTACCTATTGAAATTCGACTTGGTTGCAGTTCTCCGGATTATCATCGCGAGCTTGCCAACCTTGCTGTGAATCGTACAGCACCTTCGACGTCGCCTCCGCCGACACCTCCGCCTACCCCATCACGGAACCATTCTGCAGGACCTTCATCCTTCTTCACGACTACTACAGGCAAACTCTTCGGCACATCAACCAACCCCCAGCCAGACCCAGACCGGGATGATGTAGTTTGGCACGAACCTGAACCCTACTCCGCCGTCATATCCCGCAAAGAACACCCCCGAGACCAAACATCCATTCTCTCCATTCGTGAAGTTCTACGACACAAGTCCCCCGCCATCGATCCGTCGACGGGACTTCCTCTATCCGGCACGGGGAAAACGAGCAGTAGTAATAGCGATTCACAGCAGACAAGTTTAGCGCTCGCGTCTGTGTACGCCAAGCCGGATGTGAAGGTATCAATGCAGGCTGCTGGCGGAGAGGTTAGTGTGACCGGTACCGGAGCTGGACAAAAACAGGGACATGGGCAAGCCGTGGATGCGGTAGAAAGCGCAGGCAAGATTTTGCATGAAATTGAGGCTGTTGTTACTGGTGAGGGCGGGAGTAGTGGATCGAGACCAGATACCGCCCAGTCGCGCAAGACACATACAGGAAGTGGTAGTGGAGACCATACTAGATATGAAGGAACGGACGCGACGAAGCATGGAAATGTGACGCTAGACGCACATGCGCAAGCGCCGAGGCCTACGTCGCCGGCTTCGGACCACATGACTATGTCAACGTCGAGTTATATCGATATGCATATAAGGAGAGGAAATGCGGAGTCGATCCTGTCGTTTGGAAGCGAGGCAACTATGTCGAGGAGGCTAGAGAGGGCGCCTACGCCTCCCCCCAAAGATCGGGGGGAGAATAAAGGGACAGAGGAAACGAAGAAAAGCCCTGCAACCTCCCCGACGAAAGATTTACCAGGTACCCCGAGCGGATCGGTGATTCATCAACCCACGCCATCTTCGTCGTCATTTGCAAACACGATCGCGAGCAGTTTGAACATGGCCATGCGTTTTGTCCTGAACCAACCTGATCGCAAATCTCCTTCTGTGAATCCACCACCGCCTGTACCGAAGAAGAAACCACACCACAATTTACTCCTTGTCGACTTGAATAACATCGATGAACGTCCGCATATCAAGTACGACTGGACGATTGGGAAGAGGCTAAAGTTTAGCTGTACGGTGTATTATGCACGGCAGTTTGATTTGTTGAGGAAGCGATGCGGGATTGACGACACATTTTTGAAGAGTTTAGAGAGAAGTGTGAATTGGATTGCAGTTGGGGGGAAGAGCAGGTCGAATTTCTGGAAGACTCTAGACGAGAGATTTATTATCAAAACGCTGGTGAATGCATGGAATGTTGCTGATTTGTGAGTTATATACCTCTTCTTGTGCTTGATGGTATTGATGTGATTGCGATTATGTAGGCAGGTGCTCATCGAGTTGGCACCGTCGTATTTCCGGTATATTGAATCGACAGCAAGCAAGGCTACGGTTCTGGCGAAACTGATCGGGTTTTACACTATTGAAATCCGTAACCTGGAAACGGGCACTGTACAGTCCAAGGCAGACCTGCTGGTGATGGAGAACCTTTTCTATAATCGCAAGATCAACAAGACGTTCGATTTGAAGGGGATTCAGGGGAGGAAAGTCAAGGCAAAACAAAACAGGACGGAGGGGTCCAAGACGTTGTTTGATAACGAGTGGATTGAGGGTGGGTGTTTCTGCCTATTTGTGACGAAGGAATTGATATACGGTGGTTTACAGGCCAACAACGGACGTTGATGCTGCTTCAACCTCACTCAAAACGCATCCTGAGAGAGGCGATACGGAGTGATGCGGACTTTTTGGCAAGGAGTAATATTATGGATTACTCGTACGTCGCATTTCTTAGAGGTGTCTCGGTGCGCTCCACTTACCTCTTGATTCAGGCTTTTGCTTGGTATCGATGAGGAGAAGAAGCAGATTGCTTGTGGACTCGTTGACACGATAGGTAAAACACAAGTATTCTAAATGCTCACGTTCACTATACTGACCGATGTGTCTAGGCAGTTACACGTTCGCCAAGACACTAGAATACAAGGCGAAGCATAATCTACAGTCTGGAAAAAACGTTACTGTCGTTCCGCCGGCAGAATATCAGGAGCGCTTTGTCAATGCTCTGGAGGACTACTTCCTTGCGTGTCCTGGTATGTTACCAATGCCTTCAAGACGAGCTAAGGAAGCTGACAGTGTTGGCTTTAGACAAGTGGTCGAAACCTCTAGATGAATCCAAGATTGTCAGCGATCCCTTCTTACTTCCCAGCGTGCTGTAAAGGTAGATTTCTGCCTTTGGTCATTAGCTTTTGCATTATCGGTTTCCGTTGTTATCACACTTATAAGCATGGACCAGAACGCTCATAAAAGGGCTTAATGTGTACTATTATTCCTGTTGTGGATCATTAATGAATGCGGGCAACAATGCATGCACCGCAAATCCGTAGATTAAGTCCACACGATCAACGCGGGTTGTTCCCTGCTTGCTTCCCATGTCCCCTTTCTGAGCAGACCCTCGTCTTCTTTATCCACTTCGGAAGATACCATACATAAGTACGCTTGGTAGATGTTGACATCCCACTACCCCCCGCTGGAGCAGGATATCTGACCTTGTTAGGCTGTGACCGTCTGCAAATGTGGTGGGTTCGTCGTGCTCGGATCTTGGCCACGAGGGAGATTGGTGGGCAAGTAAGACTCGTTCTGAGTCCTTGACATTGGCAGTGTAGATCTATGCGAGGTGGCATCCCTGGCGAAGTCGATGCCGGATCCAATGATGACTGTGGAGGACTGATGATCGTGGTCGTGAGTCTTTAAGTTGCGGAATACACGACAAGCCATGGATGCGGTCAATACAGACGACACGAGTGTGAGCATTGGACGGTAGACAACGGGGACAGAGGGGGTGTATAAAATGACTGCGGATATGACGGTCATTCCGAAGACGATGCTATGTCATCATGTTCGCTTAGCTCGACGTTTTTATGTTGCAACTGAATTCGCAACTTACAAGTAATACTGCTGGCCGCCCCGAAGTAATGCTCGGGACAGGGAAGGGAGAGCCTTTCCGGTGATAAACGCACTCCAGTCGGCGTTGAAGTCGAATGCACTACGAGATGACACGAGCTTGTAGGCGATCGCAAAGAAGACGAGAGTGTCGAAGATTGCAGGAAGCAGTTCATTCACTGCTACATAGCCCTTGATCTCATAGACCACACAGTACCCCGTGCCTTTAATGTGTTCTGCGTGGATACCAAAGATCACGGTGATGCTGTTGGCAGTAATTGCAAACCATAGGAAACAGAAGATCCATTGGACTACCCGGCTTTCAGCATAAACCGCTTGAAGTCTCCTGAGAAAAAGAAAGGAAGTGCATGCCATCGCGAGGAGACAGAGAATCCCCATTGCGACTTGCATTCCAGTGCAGTTTTCACTCGGGTGGGCTACAAGAGTGAGTTACTGATCTAGTAGTAATGGATGATAGACATAAACAACGAACTTTTAACAATCACGATGAGGAGCGCATAGGTGACGGAAAACACTCTTGTAGCCAGCTAGCTATCAACAGACTGGAAGAATTTCGACGAGCTGTAACCCACCTAGAGAATATGAAGCACAAATTAACAATGCTGAAACCGCCAAATAAAATCTTGGTGTCCTCTGGGATGTAAACTAGGATGTCCCATATAGCAGCCTAGTTTGATCTCCATATTAATAGATCATGGTGGAAACGTCAAGAGGAGCCCACATACGCCAAGGACAGCCAAATGGATGTTTCTGGCGACTTCAAATTGGTTGGCCACAGCGGGCGGCAAGTGATTCAAGTAGACGTCAGGGTTGGGGAGGGAAATATTCGCCATAGTGCTGCATAATACACCATGCTTCTGAGGCTTTTAACCATGTCTCTTGAGAAAATTCCATTGATGACGACCGAAACGCCTGATTAGCAGTGAAAGGCTGATCCATGCAAGCGTTAGAAAAAGTTCATGACAGGCTTCCTAGTACTGGCTTCGATGATTTCCATCACAACACGATCCTTTGATCATTAGTTTTGACTCGTGAAACCATCGTTGCTATTCCGGGGAACAAGAAGGCCAATCCTGATGCTAAAAATATCTTGGAGGCTGCAGCGGCAAGGCTGAGCAGGAGTCCCAGGGCTTTATGTGTTTCACTGGCATTGTGGACTAGTATATTTAAGGGATTGTGATACATGTTTCTCATGCTGGGTATAAGAATGACGTGAGCAATACAGTGACCCTAGCGACGGTCGAACGAAAGGCTCAGGTTGGTAAACTTTTCAGCTCTCAGAACCTAGAGACAATCATTCAACGTGCTCCACGAACCACTTGACTGACAGTGATGTGAACAGATCCGAATCAACTATTGAGTATCAATTCGTCTATACTTAAACAAAGTGCCAGGCGGAGTTCAAGTATATCCCCGAGTTTTCTGCTGATCTCAAATATCGGTCGTCGGAAACAACTGCGATGATACTCACTCTGCCTCACAACAATCTCTGGGTCCTGAAGATCGATATGTGCATCAATTTTGGTTATTTGATGCCGCCTTCTCTTCTGGATATCCGTCCTGTTCATGTCACTGTCGATAGCAGACCCTGGAGGTCCTGATTACAAGTGCAGGGGCCTCGTAACCTTTTGTTGACGATGAGACGCGTGGATTAAAGGGTTCTTCTGCCAGATCCAGAACCAGAAGTGACGCTAATAGGACAGGATGGACAGGATGGACAGGATGGACAGGATGTGGAGTCGAGTCCTTCAAATGGTACCCGCACGCAATGAAAAGAGGGGCTGACCAAAGATCCGGATCACCGTGCCTAAGTCCTCCTTTATTCAACCCTCCCAAACCGCTCTGATAACTAATATTCAGACAGGCCGAAGAAGCGCCAATATTCGATGTCTCATAGCGAACGACCACTGGTCCTGGAATTGCGCGCTGCGTGAACAGTACTGAATTGCAGGCAGACGGCACACCAAAGGAGAATTCGGTTTGGCCCAGAGATCTAGTGTCGGCTTGGGACGGATACCGGCAGTGCGTTGTGCATGAACAAGTTGTCTGACGTCGGGCATTCAGACGTGGAGTGACCCATATATGCAATCGTCAGGGCACCGTACGAGATTATCTCGAAAGCGATGCTAACCTGTCCCTCCTCGGCGCAGATCTTGCAGATAATAGCCCGGAGGGTGACGCTAGGATCCGAACTGGTGGACCAAATATGACTTTTGCGGATAAGAATAGCAGGTGAGAATATGTTGGGGGCTCGCTTGCGTGGGCATTAAACGTCCATGACGGTTACCGCGCAAAGTTAGAGACCCGTTGTACTCTGAGTGGATATCCACTCACCAGATGAGGCGTCCAACATTTTCTTCGCCATTTCATTGTGACCTCCTAGCAAAACTCCAACCTCAACAGCCTTTTTAGTGGCCGGTGGCCTCCAAACTAAAGCAACCGGACGTTCCAGAGCACATTGAGAGTCTGTTGATTCAGCTCATGTAACTCGTCCAAGCGGCAAGGTGAGCAAAAGGAAAAGGAAGGAAACATACTGGCGTGGAACAAGACCGATAGCGCGAGGATGGCATGGATATTCATGATTCGGATCGCGGGGAACCGCCCTTTGATCCGCGCTGAAGGAAAAGGGAGAAAAGATACCGTAGTAAGCGGTAGGCAAGACTCGGCTGACACACTGATTGTTGTCACAGAGAATGCATCGAGAACATGAGCGAGGCAGGGAAACTGTGAGCTGGGAGTTATGCACTGTGGCGTGGTATCGAATCTCCGATTATACAAAAAGCTGGCTTACAAAAACATTGCCGACAGCATCACTGGAGAAATGCAACCATTCGCGTGGGTCTACAAAAGCCTCGCAAGCTCAGTGCGTCAAGTGAGGCAACTTCAGCTTCAGGCTTTGGGAAACCGTGTTGTTCATGGACAAGATGAGTTGCCGTTCCGATCCCCGTACCAGAGGAAAGAGGAAGCTGAGCAAACATGAAACTGCAAACTGGGAATCAACACCAGGGTGCAGGGAGTGGAGAACGAAGCGTAACGCACTAAGCATGAGCAGAGGTTCGCAAAATGTCGTGATTGGATAGGATATGCATATGTTGAATGTGCGGTGGCGGAAACGTCCTGTTTCTCCGATATGAAGCGCGCGACGGCGCTGAACGACGGTTTCAGTGTATGTGGTGGAGGCAAAGGTTGCGGAGCCGTAACTAATCTATGAAAGTTCTTCACTGAAACCGGCAGCGTAAAGGATTGGAGGACTTTGCAAGAAAGTCAACACGCAATTCCTGTATTTGAAACAGATCCACTCACTAGAACGCCGACACCGGTAACGAGAGCCCTTTCCTCCCGCCTGAGGCCTGAGGTCTCGGCCTCAGTGGAATCCCTGCTATCCATCACCTAGTGATGTGGGGACGAAGGTTGGGGAACCTGATAAATATAATGGAACCCCTTCGTCCATGGGGCGGTCAGGGGATTTTCCTGGGATGTTCTCGAAAGATTTTAGATGAAATTCATTCGGGACGAGCAGTCATTTTATGTCCAGGTGTACACAGGTATGTATGCATAGCGTACATAGTTAGCCTGAGGGGTGGATACGCGTTGGACCCGAGTCGGCTGGCCGGGGAGCTTGAAGTCACGGACGATGCCCCATGGTACTCATACCGTGGGCAAACCGGGCCACCACTGAAAAATACCTGTGAGTTAGACCACCGTTGCGTAGACTCACGGGGACGTCGTTAAGCGCTGTCACCAGAGACATCACAGAAATACTGGAATGTGTACAGCCTTGCCAGCACACAGCAATTCACAACTCCCACCAGCCATCAGCGCTTAGCCAGCACAC
The DNA here is from genome assembly GCA_018524465.1 of Podaxis pistillaris. Lineage (NCBI taxonomy): Eukaryota > Fungi > Basidiomycota > Agaricomycetes > Agaricales > Agaricaceae > Podaxis > Podaxis pistillaris. The sequence goes on from JAEUWN010000447.1 coordinate 55,187, forward strand.
CTCTGCTCTCTCATCATCCACGACCGTCTGTCTGACATACCCACCATGGATCCTGCTGATCAACAAGACCAAGTAGACGAGCTTCCGGCGGGCCTGCCTTATCCTTCTGTGTACCATCACACAAGCAAGCCCCTGGGCCATCTCTCGCATCAATTCCAGCCAAGACCATCGTTCGCGTCTCCAACTGTAAATCAGTACTCCCTGGCTCCGCCCTTCCCATATCCTCAGTTGATGGCTCAATCTTTTACGACCCTGGCCGACATACCGACATACCCACCCTCAGCAACTGGGATTCCCATATACCCATACCCATACCCGCCAATCCGATCTGCCGCCTACACCCCCCGCTCCGCTTCAATTGGCCACTCTGCCAACAATGCTTCTGCCTACCTCCTCGATCAGCCCGCGCCCCGCGCAACGGGCAACTCTCCCGTGGATCTAACATGGCTTCCTGCAACTCAATGGCCCACCGTAAGTGCCCCAGTGCACGCCAATAATCGGAAGGCCTGACTCTCCTTTGAACAGCGTGCATATCCTCACCAGGCACTGGAACCTTCAACTCAGACAATTTACTCAGCCACACCTCGACGCCCTATGGCGGAAACCTCAGTCAACCCTGATCAGTCCACACTTCATGCTGTGCCGAACGAATTTTTCATGAATCCAACAGAGCCTTCAGCTCACGACTCACCGCCTGTGAGCCTCACGATCGTCTGTTCTTTTGAACGATCTGATTCACCTTCAACAACATAGCGCCGCCGGAACCAGCAAGGCTCACAACGAACTCGAGCGAGAGGAGGGATCTTCAGGGGTGCTCATCACTTCGTCGTCAACGGTCCTATTATGACTGACTCTAGCCCCTCTGATGACTGTAAGCGGCTTACTATCTGAATCGCTACGTATACTGAGCTGTTTCTAATACCAGTTATGAAGGAGTTTGCAAAGGATACAATACTAGGCGCGGCCATCGATTCCTCTGCTCGTGATTCTCCCCCTCGATGCCACCCCGGAACTCGACTGTCAATCCTGCGACGAATACAGGACTTTATTGCCAATCGCATGCAGAATAAAAGGATGTTTTGGCTCGTCGGACCTGCCGGTGTCGGCAAGTCTGCAATCATGCAAACTCTCGCCGAGAACGCTTCCAGGATCGCTCCCGATCTCACACTTGGCGCTTCCCTATTCTTTTCGATCAATGGGCGCAACGACGGCTCCAAAACCCTCCCTACCCTTGCATACCAACTCGCGGTCAACAACCCGTCTTACCGTCAATTCATCCAAGATGAAATGGTGAACGACCCGCTACTGCCACAAAAATCAATGTCAGCACAGTTCAACAAGTTTATTCTTGAGCCGCTCCTGCACCGTGCCATCAACCCCCATGGAAAGCGCTTCTTGATTTTGATTGATGGTCTAGATGAGTGCAACGACGAGCATAGTCAAGGCCGTCATACTCAGCGCACGATCCTTGGTCTCATCTCGTACTTTTCTACGACATATCCCAATGCACCCTTCATATGGATCGTTGCCAGCCGTCCCGAACCTCATATCACTTCTTTCCTTTCCCTTCCCAGAGTCGTCCCGAGCTACAAGAAAGAGGAGATCATCATCGACTCCGACGAATCTCGTGAAGACGTGGAGCGTTATCTCCGCGACGAGTTGGACAAACTTCGGGCAAAGTACCCCACTCTCATGAGTCGTGCTCAATGGCCAGCAGAACATGACTTCCTGAAGCTCGCCGCTGCTGCGAACGGCTTATTTGCTTATGCTTTCACTGCAGTCAGATATATTGATGACCCAACTTATGCCAATCCTGCATCACAGCTTAAGCTAGTCCTGGAGGTGATTGACAATGTCCCATCTGAGCTGAGGGAGGGAAATGTTCATCCAATGGCTACTCTTGATGCACTCTATTCCCGTATTCTCTCCCGAATTCCAAAGAACATAATCCCCGAGACCAAAAAACTGCTGCTCCTCATTGGAGGGTTCTTCCATGACTTCGCTGAACTTTGTGACTGGTTGGGCATGACACGGGATATCGCATATAGCGCTCTTCACCACCTTCATTCGGTCCTTAAGATCCCTTCGCCGGCAGAAGCTTTCCGCCTAGACCTTGCTGTTCGCCATAAATCATTTAGTGATTACCTCTATGACTTCAATAGGTCAGGGATGTTTCCAGACATTGATTGTGAGAAAAAAGACCTTGACTCTCAATGTTTAAAGAGAATCTTCAATGAGGTGTCAAAAGGTATGATTCACACCTGTTGTTTCCAGCTTTGAACCTGAAACTTTTATTTGGGTCTACAGCAGATGTTGGTACTGGTTCAGATTCCTGTGCCTGCATTTCACTGTCTTGGGTGGATTTTGGAAACTGTTGGAATACCTTGCTTCATTGACAGGCTAGATTATACTGTGAAGCTATGGGGCTCCTTGAGGAATATCTCTTTGGCAAATCACCAAATATGTTTGAGAGCTCAGATTGCATCTGCTTTTTGAAGCTCTTTGATCTTCATCTTGGGTTAGAAGGAGATGTCCTTTTTAGTGTCTCCTTATCAAGTCAGATTTTCGTGAGTCTCTCCAATCATCTCAACAGTATCAGATCCTAATCTGACTCAAACCACAATTCAGGATGAACATAAATATTCAAGACTTAGGGATTATCATGTTGTTGATATGATCCCAATTGGAAGGCTTGACATGGACAATATTGTAGAAGAAGAGGAATTTGTTGTCCACTATTGGACAAAAAATCCTTCAGTTGAAGCTCCACCCAGTGTAGAGTGGTGTGATTCATGCTCAAGTCAAGCTTCATGGGAGGTGGGCCAGGATTTGCAACAGTTCAAGTCACACTGACCAAGCAAGTGATTGTAGGATAATGAGGACATGATGGCTGGCCAGGGTAAGGAATGGGCATATGTAACACCTGATGAATGTAAGTGTGTTAAACATATTCTCCAGGCTTTTGAGCATGGACAGACACATATGCCAGATCACCTTGTCACAGTTTATACTGATATCTATAATTTTGCCTGGATAAAATACAAGTTTGTTGATCACAAGGATGAGCTTTCACAGTGGAGCTACATTATCCCTTATCAATTTCCATCTGTCACAGGGGTATAGTGTATGTACTGATGTTTGTCATGCCCATCATATATATCTGTGTTGTTTGTTGTTGAAAATCACTTACAGTATGATATTGTATTTTCAGTTATAGAGTGCTATCCAGCTTGTAAGAGTGTGCTCAGGCCACAAAATAACACTGCTAGGGCACATTTTACATAGTCAGGGCCATTATCATGAGGCTTTCAAGTGTCAATGGGTCACCATGATGTTGATCTATGTTGATCTATAATCTCAGGTGTGTCATTGTTTGGGGTGATGATCCCCTGTGATGCTGAGTCAGAAAGGGTGCAATAATGCATGAGGAATCATTGAAAACCCACTGACAGGTTAGCTAGCCAACAAGCACCTTCTGGCTGTTTAGGCACTTCTTTTGCATTGATCTAGACAGTGTAACAAGTAATGATGGCTCAAAGCACCCATTGGTGCCTTCTGACAGCACTTCTTCCCTGGGTGCCATATCACTTCTTGCCCATGCAGTGAAGTCCTAGAGATGCACAAGCACATCATTACCCAAGGCTGCCCTCATTTCCATTACCCAATTGGAGATCATAATGGTTTCCACTGGCTCATCAATTTCTTGGAACAAAACCTGGCAGCCTTCTCATTTGCTGACCAGATACAAGGACCAATTACTCAGGAGGAATTTGCCACCTGCCATCTCACTCACAGAGAATGACTTGCTGAACCTTTCTTTCTCAGTAACCACCACCAACATCTCAGTGGACAGGTTATTCGTAGCACAAGGAATAAAGTTTTCAGTTCTAATCAACTATGGCAGACTCTAAAGGTCCTTCTGGTGCCTCTAGTGTTCTGCATAAAGCTGCTTCCTGCATGTTTCGTCACCACCACTCCAGCGCTAGTTTAGTGCCTTCATCTACCCTCCCTCAAGCAGCCTCTGAGGGACTGTTTGTCGAACCAACTGGACATGTTAGCTTCATACGCCAGCCCCCTTCACCTCACCCTTCCCTGGGCACTAAACAATTGATTTCAACTGATCAACTCTTGTCAAATGAGGCTCGCAAAAGCCTCAAAGTCATGGATGACAATGATGCTGCATCTTCAACCCATTCAGCTGAAGATGAAGATCATGAATCAGAGGGCCTGAGTACCCCCCATTCTGTCCATCCTTCTCTTGCACCAGTCTGTGAGGAGGAACATCAACTTTCCCAAGAAATTGCCCCTTCTTCACACCATGTCCTTACTGAAGCCCAATCCATTGCTGCATCACATGGCTTCATTCCACCTACACTGGGAGCTTGGGATGAATCCAAGCCCTCAGACCCCCTCCCCACCCTCCCAACTTTCACCCCCATCTCCCCTCCTCCTTCTAATGCACAGCCACACAAGGCAGTGCCTACGTCCCATGGAACAGATTGGTCATCTGTCCATGACCATATTTTTGATGCCATTTGTGACATTGACATCATGAATACCAATGACTTTGAGGGACTAAAATTCGCATCCTCCCTCCTAGGCTTCACAGTCTGATACCTATCTCAATGGGCCCAGATGGACAACATTTCCAAATTCGGAGAATTTGAGGGCACTATGCACCTCATCAATCTCCTTCACACTGTTGCACATTCTGAACAAATGCACAACCTCTCTGTTCCTTATGAAGACTGATGCCTGAGTCTTCATGAGTTTATTTCTATGCAATTCCCCCCTCCTCTCCCTTCTCCCACCCCTACCCCCATGAACACATGACAACGTCAAGAACATCAGGCTGAAAAAGCACCAGCCATGTCCTCCCCTACCCCCAAAGACACCACTGGGTATCTCCAGGGCTCTTCCCCCTTCCCCTCCTCTGATGCCACTGGGAATCTCCAGGGCTCAGATGACTTGCAATTCGCCAAGGACATGGCACAAGCAATCACCCTCTCGTGCCTCCCCCTGCTAACCAAAACAAACCAGGTGAGTCATCCGGGTTAAGTAAAGATATTGATATGCTCCCCCCCCAGCCCATTACTTCCAAGGATGAGACTCTTAGTCCATCTAAAGGAGAGACTTCTTGTCCTCCTGCCAACCCTGAAGAGACTTCTCGTCCTTCAGGTGTTGATTCTAACCC
>JAEUWN010000450.1:0-45418 GCA_018524465.1 Podaxis pistillaris
AAAGGCAATAAAAGGTTTTGTGAATGATGTTATACCCTCAAAAGGTTTTGTGTGTAATAAGAAAGGCAATATAAGGTTTTGTAAATGATGTTATACCTTCAAAGAGTTTATATGTCATTTCTTACTCAATTGAATGTTTTTCCAGCTGTTATAGTCTATCTTATTTTTCACATGAATTATATAAATCAACATGTAATAACTATTTTAAGCCAATTTGCTGATGTGGCAGTCATCTGACACCTTTATTGCTATGAAGACTATGTGCTGTACATTCTCAATGTGAGTGAGAAGCTCCTCCCTGTGTAGCACATTCTGACAACTTGGTAGATTTGGGTTTGTAAACACATGGGGGGTATGTTTAAAGGGGTAATGTAGGTCAACTCTAAGGGTTTAATGTCATGACAGGTCTTTCAATCATATTATGAAACAAATACATTAAAAACCTCTTCACCGTCTCAAATGTGAGTAACAACCCAAGGCCCTTTATGGAGGCAGGCTCATACCATACTAAGCACATGGATCAGCTCTGTCCAGGTATGATATCTCTTTCTTCCCCTGAGCTTTGCAACTGAGATATCCTCCAGTACTCCCTCGTTTTCCTTCCAGGTCAAGTCACAGGATGATTATTTGATTTGGGCTACTTCAAAGTGCCTTTCTTCTGTGGCACCATTATTTTCATAGTCACAGCATTCTTAATCATCCAGTGTTGGGAATACTGGCATTTCCTATTGTGCCAAGGCTTTGTTGTTGGGGTATGTTCATTGCATCTATATTACTGTATGCATATACTCACAGACACTGCAGTTAGCATGCAGTATCTGCTTTGGGCCAACTCTCAGCATGGTTGGCCATTGGTTCAAAAAGAGACATGGAATTGCACTAGGCCTCACAGCAGCAAGTTCTTCCCTGGGAGAAACTGTCTCTCCAATTGCCACTTGAAATCTCATTGGAATCATAGGGTACATTATTGCTGTTCAAGCATGAGTCACTGAGATTTTCATTGGTTTCTAGTTTTCCATGGACAATGCACATTATGGGTTTTATCCTTGTTTTCATGCTCAGAATCTCTAATATCATCCTTGCCCAGAGGCTACCTCCCAAAAATGTACCTGGGGGGCTCTTCAATTTCAAATATTCAGACTACCAGCATTCACAATATATTGTATCACTAACACTGTTGCGTTCCTCAGAATATATACTGGTGAATCAATGCTGGGATATTGATTAAGGTGGTGACACTCACACTCAATAGTCTTGACTTTCATTGATGTCAGTGCCATCAATGTGGGTATCTCCCCAGAATTCTCCTTCTACCTAGTGAGCCTCATGAATGCAGGCTCTGGCATTGGCCAGCTTGTAACTGGTGTCATGGTTGATAGATATGGTAAGCCCAGGTTTTCCCTATTTATTTTATGTCAAACTAACCTGTGAATGACCAGATGCTGTGAACGTAATTACACCTATGACCATTTGATCACTGTGGCAATTCTTCATGGGTAGGTTCATGGATCATCATTCTGAACAATCAACAATTCTAATCACAACTGTCAGATTCACGTCTTCAGCTTATGTCTCAGTGTTCAACATGCCGTTGTACAATATGGGTGTTATTGAAGATGTTGGTTGCTGAATGGGTACAGTGGTGGTTCTCACTGCGTTGGGTGCAGTGGCAGGTCCTCCCATATCCAGCGCTATCAATACTGCCATGGGGAGCACCAAATTGGTGAGCTACTATGCAGGTAGGATTTTACTCGCTCTTTTTCCATCATCAGCAATTTTCATGGAAATTTTCAGGAAGTACCATTCTTCTGGCAGTTTTCTTGATGCTGACTACTCAGTATCTGATACTGAGAAAACTTTGGGGAAAATTCTGAGAGGAGAAAGTTTTTGTCAGCTCTTATGTCACTGTGCCGACTGAGGAAGGAAAACAATCTTGTTCATCAAAATCAGCTTTGATAGAACCACTTGTAGATCCATCATTGATTTTATAATCTAGTTTAATTATAGCGTACCTTGTGTACCCTCCTTTTCTCACACCCCCTCATTGGGCCTCTCTGATTCATCCAGGGGACAATGCGCGATTGTATGCCGGAACGGTTTTGATGATCAGTTGGTATAGGGCCATGAGGCACTCTTGAGGCACTGAGATGCGCTTCTAGGCACCTACCAGGTTCAGTCATTTCTTGATCCAAATTCACCGAAACACTGCCTTAGTGGAGAGAGCGAACTCGCTGCATGATTGCATCTACGATCATCATGCCACATTGGTGAAGACACTGTTGTACAGCATGTCCGTGGCAGCATGACTCGTCTGTTTGTAAGTCAGGCTGTTGGTTAAATCGGGCCCGGCTCTGACACTCAAGCATCTTGGCAGTCATTAGCTGTTCAAGTTGGGCCACAGACGAATGTCAAAAATGAGCCGGCAGGAAGGCTCCACCTAGCCGAAGGCATTGGAGTATGTCAGGAGATGTCAGGTCTGCTGGGTGGTTCAGTTCCGCGTGAATTAGATATGATATTTGGGTCTGGATCCGTGGATGTCCATGGTGTTGCGACCTTGCGGCTTTCAGAAGGGCCACCATGAATGAGGTCCGCTGCTGTGGAGTGATCCAGACGACTATAATTAGTTGGCCGTCCCTGTTAGAAGAAGATGGTATGACAGCTCTTGACCAAATAGTACAGGGATTAACATCAAGGGAGATCCTCGAGGGGAAGCATGATTGTGGCAATGGCTACTGTATGAACGAGATCGTGACCCTAGGTGGATCATACATCTGTTCACGAGGCAGAGTAGTGCAAGTTCTGATGAAGTGGGAGTCGAGGCATTTTATCTATAGATTGAGGGGCATCTATAGGTTCCAGATGTAGAAGGGCTACCGAACCTTACTGATACTTAACAAGCCATGCACAGCCCGAGGGCCCTGATCATGTGGTCTAGGTCAGTGTTCTGTTCTCGAGTCCTGGACATTTATGGCTATCCCCGTCTACGATGTTGATAATCACCCAGATTTTAGAAGGTAGGAATGAGTGCGGGGCGTTGATCTAGTGGTTTGGAATGGACATGCAATCTAAGGTTTATTACTATGCTCGTCACTAAAGCTTTCCGTTCTAAATGGAGGGCGTTGGGCGTAAAACAGGTCCGGCAAGGGTTAGACCTGAGCGGGTCAGGATGTAGTGACATTCCACGTCAAATCAGATATTTATCATGGATGTGTCTGATTTTTCGGGAGCGGAAAATGCGGAGACATCTCCATACTACCTTCTCATTGAGCAAAAAAATGTTAAGAGGGTCGTGACCGAATCGGATGCATCTTAAAGGAATTATAGGTTTCGTTTCGGTGGAGAATTTATAAGCGAATGAGAATGATGAGAAGAGGGAAGCATCTGACCCAAATCACCTTGCCACATCATCATGCAGGTTTTGGAACGTTTGAAGGGCCAGTTCTCTTGCACGAAAGGTCGTGACGTTTTGGTGGATGTTTCAAGCCTGGCACGTATTGCCGAATGTTGGGCATGAGGGTGCTGGACGTGGGGTAGTCCTGTGGCGGCTGGGATTTACCGTCGAAATGTCTTTCAACTGGAGAGTAACTGCGTGAGTGTTTTCGCGAGGGCCATAAGGGGGGATATCATGCTTCAAAGTCTCCTTTTTGATCGAGATGCAGTCGATATTTCGAGGCTGGCTGTGTATCAACCTCCTGAGTTCCGTCGAACACGCAGATGGGGACACTAGATTCAAGTCCTAGTCCAAAACGCTCGAATTGTTCGGGCTTGACGCAGCATGCAGGGGAAAGGAGGTTTAGTGTTACGTTGAGTCAACACACAACATGGGTAGCTCAGGTAAAAATCGTCGATTGGGAACTTCGGTGAGCCCACAAAATATACAGAGCAGAGCTACATATATATTGGTGTTTCAGGAAGGCTCCGATACACGAAGCGGGCGTCATCAAACGTGCTGTCCCATCAGGATCTTTGTCGCGAGGTGATCGAATAGAGCAATCAGAATACATATAGCTGCGAATTGCTCGGGGGGACGCCACTCGGGGCGGCATGCCCATCCAGGAAAAGCGACGGGGATGTCGTCAGGTAGAATGATGTCGCTTGCATGGCATCAATCACCATTCAGGCCTAGTAGCTAGAGCGACTGAGCTTTGGCAAAGTAACTCGAGGCATGAGATGGTCCTGCCGAGAGTTTGTAGGTGAATATGTGTTCCCAGTTCCAAAATCGATGTCTCGAGCCACAGATGCGCCTCGCCTAAATTTGGTACCTTATGATGAAAGTTGTGAGGCAACCAATAACGGCATAGAACGCCCCTACACGATAGATGTGACTATGGACACGTTCTGGGAGTCGGCAAGTGAAGTTAACAGAGCTGCCATGGCTGCGCGGTGCCGAAGGGTAGTGGATATGTGTCAATAAAGCCAGGATCGAGTGAATTTGAGTCAGTGATGAAGCGGAGTCTTAAAAATGCGGGAACAACCGAATTGGGTGGAGATGTAAAAAATGTTTGTGATCATCGTTGGGTACTACCATCAACGCCTTTCTAACTACCTCTACCAATCCAACCCATTTTTCTTTCTCAAGTGCAGTCGAATCGACCCTTGGGACACCGATAAATAGTAATTCATGTCAGCGTGCGTATATCTACTTCTTATTCTCAGGTGCCCGTCCTGAGTCTAATCCTACTCTAGAGAAGAATTCCAAGATGTCGCCGAAAACGAGATCGAGTCCAACTGGGACCAGGTCGTAGATAAGTGAGTGCGATTCCCTGCGATCACAGGGGAGGAGGTTATAGTTGATGTCTTTGTCTTCAAATCATAGTTTCGACAACATGGATTTGAAACCGGAGTTGCTTCGTGGTATCTATGCATACGGGTAAGTGCTCTTATACTACCTGTGCACAATTGGAGCTCAATACATATCGGCCTTTAGATTTGAACGCCCATCCGCCATTCAACAACGCGCCATCGTTCCAGTCGTTAAGGGACACGACGTCATTGCTCAGGCTCAGTCAGGTACCGGCAAGACCGCTACCTTCTCCATCTCTATCCTCCAGCAAGTAAGTGCTTACTAACGTCGGTAACTGGCCCCATACTGAGTATTTGCTTCACCATAAGCTTGATATGAACATCAAGGGTACACAAGCCCTTATCCTGGCCCCTACCCGCGAGCTTGCACAGCAAATTCAAAAGGTCGTCATCGCCCTCGGCGATTACATGAACATTGAATGTCATGCTTGCGTCGGTGGCACCAACGTCCGCGAAGACATGGCTAAGCTCCAGGAGGGCGTCCATATCGTAGTTGGAACACCTGGTCGTGTCTACGATATGATTAACCGCCGTGCTCTGAGGACCGACAACATCAAGATCTTCTGCTTGGATGAAGCCGATGAAATGTTGTCCCGTGGTTTCAAGGATCAGATCTACGAGGGTGAGTGATTCACGTCATACCAAGTCATTACGCTTCTGACGACACTTCAGTCTTCCAATTGCTTCCCCAGGATACCCAAGTTGTCCTTCTCTCCGCCACTATGCCCGCCGATGTCTTAGAAGTTACCAAGAAATTCATGCGTGATCCTGTCCGCATCCTCGTGAAGAAGGACGAGTTGACCCTCGAAGGTATCAAGCAGTTCTACATCGCGGTCGAAAAGGAGGAATGGAAATTAGATACTCTCTGTGATCTCTACGAGACTGTCACGATCACTCAAGCCGTCATCTTCTGCAACACCAGACGGAAAGTCGATTGGCTGACAGAGAAGATGCACTCGCGGGAGTTCACGGTGTCTGCCATGGTGAGTGTGGTGATGGGTGAGGTTGATCAACGCTCATGATTCTTTACAGCACGGGGACATGGAACAGAAGCAGAGAGAAATCCTGATGAAGGAGTTCCGATCTGGGTCATCTCGTGTTCTCATCACAACGGACTTGCTTGCCCGTGGTATCGATGTTCAGCAAGTCTCGCTCGTTATCAACTACGACCTTCCTACCAATCGCGAGAACTACATCCACCGTATCGGTCGTGGTGGTCGTTTCGGAAGAAAGGGTGTCGCCATCAACTTCGTCACCAATGAGGATGTGAGAATGCTGCGAGATATTGAGCGTAAGTTTTTATTCTTACTCCTCATTGATGCTTGATGTTCAACTATATGGATCATATCAGAATTCTACAACACCCAGATTGACGAAATGCCCCTCAACGTCGCGTGAGTTTTCGCCTCAATTTGATACGCCTTATTTCTAATGCCTCCTCCCTAGCGATCTCATCTAATCACTACGTCGTGTCCTCGGTTCTTCGTTTCTTTTATGTTCTCTTCACGCTTATGATCTGATTTTTGACGGACCGACATCATGTCTCGTCCACGTCTTCTCCGTACAATACATATCTCAAAAGGTCTCCCCACCACGGCTAGTCTAACGCTTCGTTTTTGTTTTCGTCTAGTAATTACTCGCAGAATGTATTAGGAGTGTGTGTGTGGATATACATGATCGGCCAGCCGACGCCATCGATTTATCTCTTGCGGATCACCATGTTTATAGTAAGATTGGGAAGAAGGCAAGTGCCTATCTGATGAAGCCGGAGTGAAAGACAGGCGGGAATCCCATTCACCGAGGAACATCCACGGAAGGTGTGAATGATAAAACTTGAAGAATCGTGATGTAAAGATGAAAGAGACTTGAGTGGGAATGCAGACCTGAAATTAGGCACCGTCGGTCTGGATCAATGCAGCGTTGGACCTCTCCTCACGAACAATGGCGGAAGACCGCCATGGCCAGACTGGAACTTGACGGTAAAGATAGCTTGTGTTTTTCCGACGAACGGGTACACAGCATCATCCCCATCAAGCAAATTGCACAGGTAACAGCACCAAATATGGCCGCGTGCACCGCATAATAGCCAAAAGGTGGGGCTGAGCAATTTCGGTTGTCCAGACCCAATGTTCGGCTGCTAGTTCAACGCACGATTGGCCAGATCTCAGGTTCCGACTCGAAGACAGCTCTCTCCTACTTATTTTTGTACAGACCCTGGCTCCTTTTTCTCACCTGTTCCGTCATATAACACGATACGTCCAAACCGGTGCGCTTTACAAACACTGGCAATTGATGTCGGCTCGGGACAATTACCCTTGGCGAGTTGCTAAAAGAGCGACGGTTGGGCGTTTGATCGTCAGGTTGAATTCCTTAACACCCGCCAACTCCCCCCTCCCTGCTACTCCCAGACCGTGGTGAGGGTGACCTACCCGGCGTTGTGTCAGGTAGGCTGTAACACTACACTTCAACAGCGACATACAAGCCGCTCGATTACTCAAATACCCCCACCGACCCTTGTCCGCATCAATCACCCATCTTGTTCCCACATCTGTTCGACCGCGACCGCGACCACAACTCGCCTTACCCCCTTTGCTTGTTCTTTCTGACCGACCCTCATCAAAAGCACAAGCCAAAATCCCCAACGTTCCTCCGTTGGTGCTGTGCGGCACTCTTTGCACTACTCGCCTAGTTTGTCTTGTTGCCAACCCCCTCTCGGTTTTCGCCTAAAAGAGCCTTTTGCGTGGAGTAACGCGCAATCACAGCACGCCGGATTCGCCCTTGGATGTTGAGTGTCAAAATAGCTATGGTGAGTCCAGCTTGATTATAACTTGATGCACTCCGGCGTCAGCGGTCCATTTCTGCTCCGGTGCTTTGATCCTTTCACCCCCCTCTGGTATACGGACCATCTACTCCGTGGGCTTGCGCGCGTTAGCTATTTTAGCGCGCCACCTTCACACCTTTTAATTTCACTGGAGCATCCTTCTACGCTTCACGTCGATTCCAACAACTCGTCTGCTTCCATCATCATTTCCATCATAACGCCATTAGTATAAAAGCGAACAGTACTGATCATACTCTTTCACTCATCTAGCCAGCAACTTACCCAGCGCAATACCCCTACCAATACGTTGCTCAACCCAACATGTCTTATCATCGCGGAGGGCAATACAGCCAATGGTCTCTGACGCCTACCAGCGGCAATCCGATATCAGCCGACCCCTCAAATAATCCGCCTCCCTCTGCATCCCCGTTCTCGCCGACGTATGCCAACCAGCAGTCGCGCAACGCATCAGAGATTATCCCAAGACTCTACATCTCTGACCTCTCTTTCGCCGAAAACCCAGTCTGTCTTGCACAGTACAAAATCACCCATATCCTCTCCACCCTCCCTGACAAAATCTTCCAACCACCACCTACTCTTCTCCCAGCCCAACCCGCTCGTCTACAGATACGAGTAGAAGATCTTCCTTTCGCTGAGCTTGCTGCTCATTTGCCGACAACGACGGCTTGGATCAGAGACGCCCTAACGCGGGATCCCCAAGCTCGAGTTCTCGTCCACTGTGTGGAGGGAATCAGCAGAAGCGTCAGTGTCGTTGCCGCGTTTTTGATGGCGCAGTACAACTGGACGCCTGCAGAGGCCGTGCAGTACATCAAAAGCAAACGGAGGGTCGCGGAGCCCAATTTCGGCTTCGTCCAGCAACTGCATGAATATGCAAGAGTTTCGCTGGGCAGGACACAGTCATAGTCAGTCAAAATCTAGTACAGCATTCAAACCCCTCTGCCTTTGATTTACTTGCTCAGCCTCGTCGGCCATCTTCTATCACTTGGGCCTTGAACCCACCCCGTTACTACGGGAATGGAAGGATAGATCCGACTTTCCTTTGTTCTCCCCTTGAAGCGGACTTTTATTTCCCTAATCCTTCCCCATCAGCCTTAAGGTTGCATCTTCTTCGGTGTATTGTTTGTTGGCGTGGTAGGGAGATCTGATTCTCTGTGTGAATGGGCCAACCTTCACCCACTCCAATCACCTCGTGTCACGGATTCCCTCGGCTTTGGTATGACGACACACACACCTTCGACACGCCCCATTCATCCCTTTGACGCTTTTGATATTCACGCCTTTTCTCATGCTTACGATTTCGCGATTGAAGTTTTGATTACGAGACTATTTTATTGTGTATTAAATAATTCTGTCTTCATACTTTTTACTACCAAATTTGATACCACATTATACCCCATTTTCAACTTGGCCCACCTTAGGCTTTTCATCCCATAATTGCTGCTTGTTGATATCGACTTTTGATTAATAGACACTACTATTTCAACCACGAAGACAATGGCTATAACCAGACCGAAGTTCCCCGTCCCAACGCGAGACCATTTCTCAGTATGCATTACACTTATTGTCATCTAGGCAGCGCTACATCTTACAGTCAGAAAAAGCACCCGCCTAAGAATTGTTTCACCAAGATGACGCGATTAAGGGCAGCTCTGACTTGAGACCTTCACGGACTGAAAGTGAAGGTCATGTGGCGCTGGCGGTCATGCGTCCGTCGGCGCACGCCAGTAATTTGATATATGAAGCTGTCCTCCGCCCTCATCCCGTGCCTTGAGGACAATCTTAACCTGACTCTGAATTGCATATCATCTGAAACACAGGGCAGCTGTCTGCCACGAGTCTCGGCTGCTGGGGGACCCGCCAAGACCAAGCAGTGTTGCGTCCGGTAACACTCGATGAGTCTCCATCCTGCAAATACCTGGTACCGCCTCATCCGCAGCCGGCGGGAGAAGACATAAAATTCTCCCCCCTCCCTCGGCGATGTAAAGATCTGCGCTCTCCTTCATGACGGTGTCAAGTGTCTATGACAAGGCCGCAGCAAGCTTATTATTATTTTACACGGGAGGTATACCCAGCCTTGTACGACGGACGGCTTGACGAGCGGGCGTTACGGAGCATATCGTTCTAACCCCTCATCTGTGTAGTTTGGGGGAGGCGGTAAAATCGGATATCAGATGCTATCTGACTGGGCGGGAAGCCCGAGGTGATTTTCGTGAAGTCGGGTCTGGTGTGAGTTTGGCCCTGGTCTTCTAAAACACAAAGAAATTTTGCTTGATCTCCACCATGGGGCATTTGGACGGGTTCTTGGTTCATCCCTTCCTGTGGCGGATCCCGTAGAACCAGGAAGTCCTGGTGACGGGTTCAGATGACCACTGGCGCATGATTCTCAGCCAATGTATCAAACGGGGACTGAGGTCCTGCCTCAGATCTTGGTAAGTCGCCCTATCTTTCAAAATAACGAGCTTCCCTGCAAATTACCACCGAGCTAAGTCCCAATGGCGTCCTAAATGTTGCACCGAGACGCGTTGGACGCTTCTGTAGACTCAGAAGTGCAGCTCGTTGGACAGATGAGAGCAGGTGAGCTCTGTCCCAACTGGTTTACGTGCCTTTGGGAACCTAGCGCTCGCGGAGTATGATTTGCTCACCGACTTGTACGTAGGCTTCTTGAGATCAATGATGAGGCCGTGTACTGATGCGTTCACCTATCAGATGTCACAGCTTCCGAAGCAAGGATACACCTAACGGGCCGCCTCCTAGATCAATATATTTACCGACCAAAAGCTAAATTTACGAGGAACCAGTCTGTATGGATATAACTAATACAGTCACTTCGGCCAGCCACCGGGGAGATTTGATGCTAAAGAAGGTTTATCATTTACAGCTGATACGGAAGAGCGGCTGATGATTTCGTTGATTACGAAGTATATAAGACTTGCAAAGGAAGACTTGAGAGTCACAAGCTGTTCAAATCACCTGGAAGCTGGGCGTCACCACGAAACCTTGAGGGCCTGTCGGGGATGACATTTTATCAACGGGGTGACGATTGGACACGCTGGCCACCACCTCATGACGACACCACGTCAGTTATAAATATAAGTAGCGATATAGTCAACTGGTGTACGGTCAATTGGGATGCATGTGTGATGCGGAACATTGTGAAACAAAGATTCTCTGTAGCTGGCTTCAGCAGTAGAAGAATCAGAAACAACAGAAGGCATAACTTATGGCGAAGGTGGCGCCGCACAGACCAACCGGAGATAATAATTATCAACTCTCCGTGTGGTGCGGACTCGAGGCTAAGGGTGATGATCAACCCCATGAGATAGATACAGTAGCTCGGAGCGAGATAAATCTCTGTGTTGCAAACACCAGTTGTTGAGGACAATCTATATCTTCCCTCAATTCTATGTAGTGTGATGGCGTTGGATATACGAATCCTGATATAGGTTAGTTGGATACCTGCAGACGTTCTGCGCACTACACGGCCGACATTGAACGCAGGTGATTGTTGACCCTGCGGTATTTTAGGCAATTTAGCATTCGAACCATCAACATTTTGATTCCTTAGACATGACTATTGTCAGTGACCAAAGATCGTTGTCGATGAAACCGAGTATATCCGTTCTAATTATGTAGAGATAACATGATGATGAGGGTATGCGCAGCGAAGGTCTGCGCGTGTGCGGACCAGGTGCATGCGACTGGGAGCATCAGGTAACGAAGTGCCCTATATCCGCTGAAATGGTCATCAATCGAACTTTACGGTTCCATGAGTCGAGATGCCAATGACAGGGACGAAGGGTCAATGGGGCAATCACAGAGATGGCTGAGCGAGATCATTCTAGAAGAAAGGATGAGAAAATGACCGGGATTTAGAGCGTACACCGAAGCATTGGCGCATGGTATGGCTGGTCCATATTTATAGGAGCGGAGTCATGAACAACACACATTCTTTGATGAGGTTTGTTCGAGAGTGAGGCTATTGGGATTGACATGGTTCGAGAGTTTGACACCAGGTGACTGTAAGGTAGGTCGATGAGCACGATCATCAAGAGGTAAAGTAGAGATAACTCACTCTGGAGTCATCAAAAACGCCATTCCTGATTTTCCCCAATATGTCCTTTGCAGCCTCCACAAACGCGAGTTCAACGTTTAAGCCGGACTTCGCGCTAGCTTCCACGAACAAGAGACCTTCCTGCCGAGCAAATTCGGCGGCCTCTTCCGTCGACACCTGTCGAGGCTTCGAAGGGACTGTGGAACTGAGTCTACTACTGCGATACATTAGTATAAGTACGTACCATCTTGGGTCTCGTCGCAAAGGTCGACTTTGTTACCAACAAGTATGCATGTGAGGTGTGGGTCAGCATGTTCTCGCACGTCCATGAGCCATGACTTGGTATTCGTGAAACCTGTACGAGTCCATTGGTGCTCGATCGATGTGTTGTAATGGCATCAATGACATACTTTTCCGGTTGGTTACATCATACACAAGGAGACATCCCGCTGCACCTCGGTAGTACGAGCGGGTGATAGATCTAAACGATTCTGTTCCTGCAGTATCCCAGCACTGTAGCTTGACAATTTTGTCTTCGTCGGGAATGGAAATAAGCTTGGATCCAAACTCAACCCCTAAGGTCGGATCCGGGTTTGCAAGGAACCTCTGGTCGGTGAGGCGGACAAGAAGTGATGACTTTCCAACAGCAGCGTCTCCAGTAATGATAAATTTAAGAACATAATGCCATGTAATGCTCGACATCGCTTGTGGACGGCGCTGAGGAGTGTGAACGACGTGGTGCCTAATTGTCAAGCCTCGACACAGCAATGCCGTTACGTCATCATACCCATTATTCTCACGATACAGGTCACGCGGGTGAGCGGACTACTCCGGAACTGGGTTTGTCTGCTGTCCAACACCAGCAAAAAACCCTCCCTACCAATACCACATATCATCATGAGCAGCGCTTGGCGAAGCGTCTTCACGTATGTGTTCGACCTCTCCTCACACACATCTATGCTCACAAATGCTTTAGCTACAACAAGTACGCGCAAATCACCGCACGTGCTGTCCGTGCCTCCCTCAAGGAGGAGCAACGTCTGGCTGCTGAGAAGCGTGGACTCACCCTTTTGAGGTATCAACAATGGGAGAATGGAAAGGGCGGCCCACAGGTACGTGGTGCTGAAATCACTGCCAGAGGAGAACGTTACTTACTCTTCGACAGATCACCTTGGCTGAGGAACAGGCAAAAGCTGCATGAGGCTACACCGCACATCCGCGACTTTAGATCCTTTTTGGGAGGTAGACGTTCTGTTCAGTAACCATCATATAATACACCAAATCCGGGTGTACGGATCCGCTTTTTTTCTACCTTGATCCCACATTACCGCCGAACAGTCCGTCGCCTCCAGATGCAATCAGTCCTCTGGAAGTTTCTATCACAAGCATTTCACCGTGTCAACCTACAGCTTATCTGATAGTTAGGACGTTCCGCTTTATCAATCCTCTAGCAATGCCACCCGACAGCTCCGTTTGACCAGAACGCTTCCTCGGATTTATGCTGCTTAAGGTATCCCTGAAAGGCCTTGAGGGATCTCGACGCATGAGCCAGCTGCGCATATGAATGTCCAACGACCGGAAAGAGCAGCATTGAAAGAAAACGACCACTTGGTGCCTATTACCCCTTCTAATCTTGTTCCACCACTTCCTCCCGTGTTGCCCGAGATGCCCCCACAACCCTTGTAAAGCAAGCTGGAGCCTCGACTATGTTCATCTTCAGACTTCAAGCTTCAAGCCTCATGGCTTCGGGCTCGGAGATCCAGTGAAGATGTCATTCAATTGCAAGCGTTGGAACAGCTGCCAGTAAGCCTCTAACAGCCGGTGTCATTCCAAATACGTACGTTCTTGCTGCACATCAGACTTGATATGTACCTCCAACGCCTTCTGTAATGTAGCGGAAGCCTTGATAATACCGTACCATTCATTCACCCGGCCACATCAATCAGCCGGGGTAGAAATGCGATCAGGCAGGATCGTAGAGAACATTGTACATGCACGTTCAATGTTACGCAGAAAATTTGAGTTGGCGGAGTCGGACATGAATCATGGATCTCCGACGGGTCGACCTCGAGGCCATGCATCATGTCCCATACCCGAGTTTTGTACTGTTTCCAGTTGCACCATCGAATGAAACTACATGAAAGAACGATTGACGGGATATCACAAGCAATTGGCAAGTTCGGGAGCTAGAGAGAGCCGACTCTGGGACCACGAGGCACTGGAGGCATCTTCATCAAAGAAGGCGAAGACAAAACACATCGAGGGGTTAAACCAGGTTTCACATAGGTGCTTTCACATCGTCCATTTCAGGGATAGAAGTGCGTTCCATAATAGCGCGCATAGTGAAGAGGCGAGTTCGGGGTGTATAGCGAAGGGTGCCAGCGTCCGTCTGGCGTTTGAGATGATCGCGAGTCGAAACGAGATAGAGAGTAGAGGGCGAGGAGAGAGCAAAGGAGATGGGGGGGAAAAGTAAGTTCCATTCGTCGTACCTACTACAAGACTTTTATACTACAGTTTACGGATCATTTATACAATAGAGAAAATGCTAGAAAGTGGTCAAGAAAATAGAGAAATGAGAGGAAAGGTACGAATATTGTATTTATGACGACATTTCATTGTAAAATGTCCATTTACAAATATAGCGGCAACGAACTTTGAATACGAGACACGAAGTCAAAACGATAGTCGGATGTCGGATGCCTCTTGATGGCATAGCGCGCTCGGACAGTGGATCCCGTCATCGAAGGAGTCAAACTCCACCTTCCGAAGGTGGAAGGGGATGGTGTGCGGAACGTTGAAGACTTCGTTCGCATGCTCCGGGAATGTTAGAGTGTCGAGGTGGCGAATCGGCGGTGATTTCGTATGGGAGGAGGAGGGAGGATGGTGTCTTGCGACGCCAGCCGAGCTCCGATCCCCATAATAGCACTTGTTGTACCCCGAACCCTCGCAGGTCGGATGAGCGGATGATCGTGTCCGAGCTAGTCCCAGCAGGTTTGTTACTACCTTGCAGTAGTATTTTTGGGACTAGACACCCCTTCACCGGGCAATGAAACTTGACGTGAGCAATAAAAAGTGTAGTGGTTGATTGGAACGTGCAATAGGAATTTGGACGCCGGGGGCGGTATCATGTTGCATGTGTGAGTGGTCAAATCAATCAAGGACGTCTGACCCCAGTCAAGCTCCCCCAGAAGTCGGGCAGGTCGGGAGGCGCAGGTTAGTCTCCCACAACCTCAGATCTGGAGACCGAAGTTATGTAGGTTACATCCAATCTCCTTGGTCCACTTCTGCGCCCAGCACATCATTAATCATTCCCAGCGCCTCGGAAGCGTCCGATCTAGCAGACGACTTTATTAATACTTCAGACTCTCCGTGGCGAGCTGCTCCCCGGCGAAACTCGTAAGTTGATGTCCTCGTTTGTCGAGGAAGAGCGAGAAACTCTATCATATACGGCGAAGTCCCTGGGGGACACGACATGGTACAAGGAGAACTCGAAGCCGGATATCACCTATCAGATTCCTTCCGAAGGAACGGGAAATGGAGCAGGAGGCAAGGAAAGCAGCGGGTGCTTTTCAAGATAGTTCGGAGGTCATGAAGGACGCGGGCGCGACGAAGCTCTGCCAAGTCTCTGTAATCAGAGTATACAGCGGATGAAAACTTGTGGCTAATTAACCTAACACATGGAACAATGAACTGTTAATGAATGTTATATCGATGAGGTGCTTCACGGCTCGCTTGGAGGTTCTTCAGAGGAATTACAAGGACTCAATCGGAAGAGGCTGAGGACAACGGTTCTAAACTTGGGTCGATAAACGCTTTTGTTGCTCTTTTGGCGCTCAAACGCCACATCGGGTGAGTCGTTGCAGTTACTTAGCGAGGATAAGCACCTGGGCGACTGAACTTGGCTCCCTCACTTACCTTTCATTATACCGACCTCCGTTCATGACGCAAGTCAGAGTTGATCACCTTGTTTGGCTACCGCGTCCTGCAAGAATCACACTCGGCGGTCAGACTTATTAGGTATCGGGTGGCAGAATCTGAAGATATTTTGTGATCCTGTTACCGGTCGTCCGTCTGTGGTGAAGATATCTGGGAGGCGCCTGCATGTGCAATTTGAATTTGGGAGGTCGATAAAGCAAACGGAATGAGCTTGGCTACTGAGATTTGATCCGTAACCGAGTAGACAATAACTCAGGAGGGAGGTACTGCTGCAGGTATAGGTCGCCTAGCCTAACAGCGTGGCTGCCGCGTCGGCGTAGCTGAGAGGTTCCAAACAGTAGACAAGGAACATGTATCACCGTCGAATTCTGGCGAAAAGATGGAAATTGGGCTTCATCGACTCCAAGTAAGTCACCTCACCCAGAAGCCAAAATATTATAGCTCAGAGCGCTGGAGCTGTCAAGGCTGTGAGACTTTTTTTGCATTAGTCCTCTCATAATCGGTGTCAAACATCATCATGATACATTGGATTCCAGATCCGTGTGAGAATGTATCTAACACGTCACCTAATTTACGCACACCGTATTCAGGAGGCCTTTGACAATACAAGCAATGGAGTAACGGTGATGGACCCAAAATGGCTGGAAACCTGCAACATGTCGACGAAGAGGCCGACCGGGCTAGATGAAACGCCACGGGTTTGCATTCAATGATAAATTTTTAGAGTGCCATCACATCCTTCCCTGGAACGATGCAAGAGGTACAGTCGCGGACAAGCAGAGTCCGCTAAGCTTTCTGAGTTGTTCCAAGTGCCACGAAACCCATACCAATCGATAGATCTCATCAAGGGCTTCCGAATGATATATAATTTTCAGAAAACTAATGAGCCGTTGACTCAAAAACTTTCATTTAAGGTGGTTGACTCCGAAAATTTTGGCAAAATGCCGAAAAAAATCAGAAAATCTAAAACTATGTGCAATCGACTCCTTTCGATAAGGGGATTCTGATCCCCGAAAGTTACAGAAATTCAACGAGCGGTTATTGCATAAGAAAGCTTGCAAAAAAAAATGCAAAATAATCAACCCAGCTCTTCCACTTTCCTTCCAATGCAGCTTCCACGAAAAAAGGCCAAGCGAAACGTTTCCGGACTTTGCAATCAGTCCAAATCCTCTTCAGCTAATGGTTCTGAGCCTGTCGACGTTGTAAAACCTGCCCTGTTGATGTGATCTGACATTTATGATGCATTAAAAATGCCAAAAACGCATGGGAAAATATGGAAAATGTGTTTTTCGACTCGTTTCGTCACTCTGAGTCTCGTGCCGGGATAGCATTTAATTCTCAGGAGCCGTTTTTGAGATATTAAACTGGTTGACTTTGCTTGTCCACGCCTGTATCATTAAGGTGAGATTTGAGTTATCGCGCCATGAGATTGGCAGGTCCACATATATTCCTTCGTAAAAGCATGGGCCACCAGAAAGTTGAGTCCGGCACCTTCTCTGTCTACCCACAGCAGACATGTACGGTAGCCCTGGAATGAACGCTTTGAATGTCAGTATGCAATTAAGGGACTGCCGGAGAGGTGCACGTCCGGAACTAGGTAGTCCTCACCAGGGGGAGAGGCTCGAATCTTGGGTTCTTCGGCCGCAAGTTCGGCCACCATGGTTATAATTGTAACGCTCGGCAGTGTCGTACGTTCTGTAACGTGCGGGCAGCACCTTCTGCTTAACCAAAAGAATCTGGGTTGATGAGAAACAACAACACGCGATTCAAAGATCACATACGGACGATAGGCGTACAGGGTGGAGGTCGTTTGACTTCCAGAATGGTTATATGCCGAGTGCGTTACCTTATGTCAATGGGGTATTGATTTAAGACACTCTCGTAGATACCCAAAGTAAGCCATCATCATTCCCCTCGTTCAATTCCTCAAGTAGCAATCCGTCCTACAAGCCCAGAATAAAGAGTCCGAAATTTCGTGTTTCAGTGAGGGGGGTCGACATAAGAACGTGTGATATAGTTACAATGTGAAGTCCAAGATGAAAGGAGAGATGAAGCGGAAACGTATCGTTTAATGAAAATGGTAAACGTGTAGGGATGGAGGGGGGAATAATGTGTAGGTGGCTCCGATAGGAAGAGGATAGCGCGAGAAGGAAAGGGCATAGAAAAGATGGATAACGAAGAAAGCAGAAACGGGAAGCCATAGATTACACATACATTGATAGACGACAGCACACGAATAGAAGCGAAAAAGGGAAAAACATAGCACAAAGCAAATCCCAGATCTCGAAGTTCAAAAATGAAAGGTCCGAAAAATTAGCCAGAAGATCGACAGAAACATCAGACCAAAAAACCCCGGCCCGAACAATCATTCAATCAACGACCTCGAACCGACTCCTCTTCTCCCTTCCGCTTGACCCAGAGAGCCCGGCCTCCTCATACCCTCGCTTCTCGCCAACCACACTCACCCCAACGTTCATGCCACCACCCATACCCATACCAACATCTATACTCATTCCTGTCATCCCCATTGACCCATTCATGCCGCCCATCTGCGATTGCTGTGACGAACTCGACGAAGCATTTGATGACGATCCACCATTGTCAACCATTCCATTCATGAAGCTCTGCCCATTGATGATGTTCTGCAGTATCATGTTGTACTGCTCGTCCGTCAAGCCCATACTTGAGAGCGGGTTGACGCGCTCTTCATCATCCATCCCTTGCGCCTGTTGGTTGGCATAACCAGGGTATGAACCATAAGGACCACTCGTAGATGAATAAGATGGGACACCGGAGGTAGTAGTGGAAGGTGAGGTAACGGTGTTGGACTGAGGTGAGGAGGTATCGGATAGCGAAGATGAAGGTGAAGCGAGTAGGAGGTTCTGAGGTCGGGTTTTCGATGAGGCGAGAGATGCTGCTGCACCTGCTGTGACGGCTTGTTCGAATTGCGAGTCCGATAAAGGTGGGAGTCCGATGGAACGTGAGACCTTGTTCATGTGTTGGATCGCTTTCAAGTGCATGAGATGTTTCTGTGCTAAGGTTAGACGCGCGTCGTTGATAAGGCGGGATGCTAATCATACCTCGAGCATGCCAAAGAGGCCATCCTGCGTGAAGGGCTTAGGCAGGATATCATTCATCCCTGCGACACAGATAAGGACAGGAAGAAGGGCAAGTAGCTGTTTAGAAACGTACCGGAAGAGTAGTAAGTCATAATCTCGCTAGGCTTCGAGTTACTCGTCATTGAGATGATGGGCGTCAAGTGGTCGAACTGGCGAATCATTGACGTTGCCGAGACCCCATCCAACTTGGGCATAACGATGTCCTAATTTAGACAAATCAGTGTTCTAGGCCCAAGCACCAAGAAAAGATGGGAAGAGCACACCATCAACACCAAGTCGTATTTCTCTAAATTCATCTTATTCACCGCACTCACACCATCAACAGCAACATCAATCGTACACCCAAACACCTGCAAAAACTTGCTCCCAAGCTTCCGACTGACAATATCATCATCCACGAGCAGTACACGTGGGGGGACAGCCCAGTCAGGAACGAATGTCGACCTCCTTACGCGCAGCTTCTTACTTTTGGCACCTGGAGCTGTGGACGACGAAGCTTTCGCGGGAACGATGGTACCAGGGTTTGAGGCTCCACCGACTGAAGTTGATGTAGACGAATCCGGCGGCGGCTGACCTGGGAAGGAGTCATTCATGGGCGAAGGCATGACCCGTTCCTCCTCTTCGTCATCTGTGTCCATGGATTCTCCAACGCGTTGGTCGTCCGTACCATCCTGCGTTTCGGCTACCTTGGTAAACCTTTGATCCTGATCTGACCCGGAGGGTCCGGCATACCCAGTGTTCGAAGTGGCCGGGTCGTAACCCCAGTTGTTCATCCCATCCGTGACACTGCGAGGAACGAGGTGACCAACGGTGTACACTTGAAGTCCCTCGTGCATCATCGCCTTGGGCGGGTCTTCGTTCAGGCTAGACGCATTCCAAAGTGAATTGGACGTCCCTGCTTGCTGTGTCGGTTGTTGCAGTTGCTGCGACTGCTGCGACGCGTCGCCAGCGTACTCCTCGGCAGCGCTCTCTTGCCTTTGCTGCTCGATGCCACTCCATTGCTGGGTGACACCGGCACTCCCGTTGATAGGGCTATTAGCTATACGCCCACGATAAATTTCTTCAACCTTTGCAAGCGTTTCCGCGCGCGTCGTGCCATTGATAGCCCCGCTGGGGAATAATGAGGCTGGAGCGGACGAGCTTTGTGCTTGCGATTGAGTATCACTACTCCAGCCGTCACTGTTACTCCAGCTATTCGCGCGTCGACTGATTTCGCTCATTTGCATCAGCGAAGCACGGCCAACCTCCATGGGGGATTCATACCCCGCTCCTGACCCTGCACGGGCGCCATTCCCACTGGAAGAGGCGTTGTTAGAATTCAGGAAGCGGTTGACAGACGTGAAAATATTCGAGTCGCTAGGTTGCTGGGACTGGGACGTCGAAGCCTGGGGTTGCGATTGCGGTTGAGGTTGTTGTGACGATAGTGGGAAATTTAGTGATGCGGTAGGAAGGATAGAGGCAGAGGGAGTCGACTGTGGGTTGAGTAACGACGTTGGGTTCGTGTGCTTGAGTTTTCCTGGGAAAGAAGGGGAAAGGTGGCGTTAAGCAAGGTCTAAACACTGCATACATGAGAGCGATACCCCGGTCAATGTATCCGAGGACAGGGTGGAAAGCGTAAAACTGCGAAACGAAGGGTTTCTAAGGAAATAGAAGGGAGATCAAATGTCAAGGGAATGAACGGGAAGCCCGCGCCCAGTCGAGGCGGGGCTAGGCCCTTGAAGAAAGTCGAAAACAGAATCATAAGGGGTACTAGGAGACGCGAACCCAGGCGCGCAGACCAAAGCAAATGAAGCGACATTGTGCCGAGTTGCCATCAATCAGCAGGTGATTGGAAAACAGATCAGGTCTGGAATTATGTGGTCTGGACTCCTGGTGTACCCGAGCAAAGCAGGAAAGATAACGGAGACGTCATCCGTCCTCGGAAGCATGAAAATAGAACAGATACGAGTTGGGTGTCGGTGGGTATTAATTTATCGAAGTGAGCAAAAGAAAACACAAAGCAGAATAGAAAGAGCAGAGAAGCGGCGGGAACATATGCACGTCTATCATAGACCAACATTTCGCCCTGTGAGCAGAATACACCAAGCCAAAGGCATGAGAAGGAATATGGTCCATAAACCGAAGACAACTAGAACGTAGAGGGGGGAGCGGAGGAATACTTACCACTCTCGCTGCCCAGGAAGTAGGCAATCAGGTTTTGCATCAGACCGTCTTGCTGAGCCATGCCTCGTTGGAAACCGACCATTTCGACAAGGACGCTCTCGTAGTTGCGCTCAAGAGCCCTTAGACGACTTCTGAGATCCTCGCCTTCTTCCTTTAGGCGCCGGATCTCGAGTTGTAGTTGGTCGATCTGTAGTTGACTCTGCGTCTGCAATGTAGTGGCGGAGTTTGGAAGAATAGTGGATTGAGAGGCGAGGGAGGGAAATGCAGCGAGTGCGGCGGTGGCTTGCGCCTGGGCTTGGGCAGCAGCAGCAGCCTGTGCAGCCTTGCGTTGTGCAGGCACCTTGCGCTTGATGTTTTCTAATGCATCGCGACGGTCGGCGTGGAAATCAGGATGGCGGAATGTCCAGCTCTACTTTCGGCATTAGAGGATCATTACTGAGTTGGCAGGCTAGGCATACATGTTCTCCGAATTGGTTGTCATCGGTGTTTTTGACCTTGTGGAAGTCGTATTTGTTCAGCTGGCGAACGAAGGAAGCGAAGTTGGAGTGTTTGAACATTCGTGGGAGGATGGATTTCGTGAACTCGTTCATGTCCTTGGCAGCGACGGGTGAGCGAAGAGCGAGGATCGGGGGATAGGGCATACTTTTACGACAAAGCAGTCACCGTGGGGTCCCCATGAGACAACTGACTGGAAGGAGGGGTCCTCGAGCATCCTGTGAAGGGAGATGTAGACAAGAGGAGATGGAGATGACGCGAACGCACTTGTAGAGCTTCTTGACAAAGTCACTGGTGGATGGCATGGGGTCATCGTGGGTGGCGGAGGAAGAGTCCTTGGGCTGGCTCATGGATGGAAGAGGCGATTCGTGTTTTGTGTGCCAAGAAGAGTTGTCTGTCGAGTTGGAGTAGTGGACTTGGTTGAGGATGTGAGAGTGCTGATTTGGATGGAGGAAATGAGATGGCCCAGACGATCCTTGTCCGACGTTTTCCATCTCTTAAAATAATAAACAAATCGTCTGAAGCAACTCATCACTCTCCTACACCTCCGCCCACACCCCCTTCTGCTCAATCTTTCCCACGCTCATATTCTTTCTCCCGCGCCCCTTTCCCGCCCAACTCTCTTAAACCTTGTCGCGCATTCCGTTCCCGTACTTCAACAACATCGCACCATGTTTCTTCCAACTCCGCAACTCTTAGCAATCCACCAACATTGGCATCCCCCACCAGCATTCCACCTCCTGCCCGAGCGCTCCCTCCACTTTTTTGGCAACAGTCTCGTTGGGTCTAGGGAGGTCTAGACTCACCTCGGGAACTTCCGTCCCCCGCGTCAAGGCATACCCAAAAATAACGACGCTAATGTCCGATATCACCCATTTCCAGGAACAAGGTCGGTTCCGCCATCAAATCAAGTATCTTTTCAGCATGTTAATCCTGCTCCTCCGAACTGGCTTCTACATCGCATGATGCGTCTTTCGCGAGCTTGCAATCCAAGGTCTAGCCCTCCACGGGATCTAGCGTCCATACTACACTGGGCGATTTCGTTCCGACACACACGGTTGTTCTTTACCGTCCCTCGTCACCGCCCCCGATCACTCGTGCTGCTTGAATGAAATATCTGAACACTAATAGGCAGCCATCAACAGACTGTAACGATATTTCAGTACTTCAGTGTCGGTGAACGTTGAACCAGCGTGAACGATTTTCTGGACATGTACACGAAGCTTGTTCCTTTATCCCACGTGTTAAAATCAAATGTACTCGTAACAATCAACCACTTCCAGATCTTCCTAATGAGCTTCGCCCCTCCGGGTCCCCATTTCTCGCGTCTTCTCGTATGGCTGCTGGGATATCCGAGCTAAAAGGCCTGGAAGTCTAGACTCATTTTCCCGAGTCTGGTCCTGTCCATCATTGACCCGCCATTACGAGTCTCGATCTGCGGGGGCCTGCACCTCCCCACACTTTTCGGATCTAATCGCATCAAAGTGCTAATGATCCTCCCAACGTCCGCGCACACGGCCACAGTGTGGCAAGATTATCATCGCCACACCTTACCTGGAGTCTAGGTCGGACGAGCCCACCCCGGCACAGGATGATGCAGGAGCAGGAAATCACGGCATATAGCTTTAGGAACACGTTCAAAGGCCTTCCCGACAAGAAGAATCGGCCTCTATTTCTTCTTCCATTCATACTCGCAACAATATAACTGCGGCTTGGGAAGGAGGAGGTGCGCAATTATATCACGTTAGAATGCTTCGAGCATATATGTGGTCCGAATTGCTGCGCAACCTACAGGCGATGATGGCCTTGAACTGGTCGAAGCACTCTGAGAAACATCGAACACAGAGGACCCAGGTGATAGTTGCGGCGGGGTACATTTGCCTCGATCCCTCCGTAACTTAAGCTTCAAATCTAAGCGATGATTTAGAATCATAGATGTAGTGTGAACCTCGAAAGCTTCCTTGGCGGACCCCGGAACGCAAATGGGTGAATCCACATCTCATCTTTAATCACTGCTTGCTACTGCTACCTTTCGTCGTAGACGTTTTGGCCACATTTAACAAAACAAATACATCCCTATAACGAGAGATAGACTGTGTATGTGCGACGGAGTTCTATCTGCTCGAGGAGTCTGATAAATGAACTTCTAGGTCGAGCAGACATTCTTCTCGAGCACTTTTGCGAAAGGTCCCAGGTATTTAACGAACGAGCGTTTGTGACTCCCAAACTCCTACAGCAGCGACGTAGGTTCTGTTGTGCAGGACCCGTTGCACGTTTACTTCATATATGCGTAATCATGCTTTTAGCAGTGTATTTGGTTTTAAATCCGATCACGACATAAGAGATTCTTTTTGGGCTTGACCTCATAGCCATGATACGAGGTTCTCTGCTATTTGCATGCTTACATGCGTTTGTTTATCATCCTTGCACGCTCAGTGCCATTGTTGATAATCCAGTCTAGTTCCACTGGTAGTGAGAGCACTTCTTTGCCCCAAAACCGGTGCGGTTCGTTTCAACAAGGCCACCTGGTCTAAGGAGAGGGCATTCTTTGAGTTCACTCACCCCAAATTGATTACGCGTTTCCCACGTCTATTTTCCTTTTTTGCATACACACTGTTTCGGACTTATATAAACGCCGTTTGTGGTCACTAAAACGATGTAATCCTTCCCCTTCTTCCAATCGAAAGTCTAGTTGCTCTTTGAATATCGAACATCTAACAAGTGAAGATTTTACTTAATCCACTCCATGTATCACGGCTGCCACAGCTGACCACGAGACACTCGGAAAGTGACTCAGTAACACCATCAAACCCTGTTGATGACATTCGCACCGCAATGGTCTCCGTTTGTCCCGCACTTCTGTTCACAGCTACAAACTCCCACCAGTGACATCCTACAACAGTTTCTCGTGCAATGAAATTTATGGTGCCGAGAGGAGACTCACGATCCCTAGCAGGAGATGGCAATAAGGATGTCAAAACGTTGGCAACGCGGAAGACTATTCAGATCGCTGGTATGTCCTGACCGTCCTTGTCTCCTCGACCAGTGAACTCAAGGAAGCATCCAGGAATCTCCGCAGTGCCAGCTAAGCCTGTCAAGAATGCGTTATACATCAAGTTTAGTGTTGACGGGAAGCCTTTCCCTAAGTTGCCTTGCAACAATGACTCCAGCGTGGACAATGCAGTCAGTGACCTGCTTCGATGGCCACTGAGCCCTTTCCTGTGGGTCCAGAGTCGTTCATATTTACGCATATTTCTTGGTTAACGATTCATGCAGAAATCTCCAGGAAGGCTCCGTGTTGATCCTTCAACTCCGCAGGCGGCGACGACTTGCGAAAGATAAGACTCTCGCACGAGTGGTCGTTCCTTTTGAAGACATCCGATCCTTCTTGGATTCCGTGGCACAGGATCACTACATAGGTGACCTAATCTGTGCCTCTTTTCTTCGTATCTTTGACCTTGTCTGTAGAATGTCAAATCCACGCTGATCCAAAGATGTGGCTTGACATAGCTGCGGTATGACGTTCACTTTGCACGTTTTGCAAGTGTTAACCGCGCATACAGGGACCTTACTCGTTGCAAACGAGTTTGAACGTCGCGGTACAGAAATCACAGGAGCTCAAGAGTGTGCTGGACCATTTGGGAAAGGCGAGGAGTTTTTTGACGACACTGCTGGAGTTCTCGACTGCCATCAGCGAGGTTAGCTCAAGCTCACCGCCACCGAGGAGTTGGTACTAATAGCATCCAGCTGGATCCTATCGCAAAAGCTGTGTTAGGTTGCGTTAACGTCATCTACCAGGTGAGTTCTCGTGGCGGCGTTCCATGACTAAGCTGAGATCGGTGACACAGAAACTTGATGCCCAAGATCAATGCGACGAGCTTGTTCTCGAGCTGGCTGAGAACATGGCCAGGACAATGCGGTACATTGAAGACGTTGAGCAATTCGCTCGTTTGCAGCAGCTGAAGAAGACAATAGAGGAGGTCTATCCTCTGATTGAAGAGACACAAAACTTCATTCTGTTGTTGACGAGTAGAAGTGGAACGGGTGAGTGTTATTTCAGAAAGGGCCAGTCTTAAATATTCACGTCACGTCAGCCAACTTCCTTAAAGCGCATTCCATTCAGGAGAAAGTTCAAGACCTCGACAAGCGCTACAATATGTTCCAGAAGCAGTTGGACAGAGGAGTTACAATTGATGCTGGAGCGAAAACAGATTTATTACTCAAGATCCAGAGTGAGTAGCTACCTTCTTGTGTCTCCCCCGCATTAATTCACGGAATCAGCTGCCGCCAAGGATGATGCGCTGTTGAAGCAACTCCGGCCCAAGGGAGTAGAAGCGAATCCTCTGACGACAGAGTGCATGGAGGGAACTCGACAAGACATTCTATCCGACGTCGACAATTGGGCTAACGACTTCGAGAGCAAAAACGTGCTTTGGATCCGAGGCTTTCCTGGCGTGGGCAAGTCCACCCTGGCATCGAGCATTGTTTCCCGTTTACGCGCCCAGCACCGACTCGGATCATACTTTGTATTTGATCGTGCAAAGGTTACTCTAGCTACACCGAACGTTTTGTGGCGGTGTGTGGCTTACGATCTAGCCCGTCAATACCCCTCCGCGAGGCGGTGCATTGTTGAGCGATTAGAAGATGAAGAAGTCGAGGTCAATTCTTCCAACATCAAGACCTTGTTCAGGAGTCTCATTGAAGAGCCCTTGTCAGAATCGACCGATATTCCATCCGGCCGTCTTCCTGTCATCGTGATTGATGCTCTGGACGAATGTGGTGGCCTTCAGGGTCGCCAGTCCGACGCCCGAGAAGATCTTTTGGAAACGCTTAAACGATGGCCTCGACTTCCTGCCAAGTTCAAGCTCATCGTCACAAGTAGAGAGGAAGACGATATCGCCAGCATCCTTTCTTCTTTCAGCACTATTGTTGACCTTTCCTCTGGTGTCTCCGTCAACTCGCAAGCATCCGGCGATATCCGCACGTTCTTCCTCCATCGCTTCCGTAAGATCGCAGGAGGTTATCCAGATTCTTTACCGGAGGACTGGCCCGGTTCAGCTGCTATCGATGAATTGACAGCCCGTGCTGCCGGTCTCTTTATCTGGGCAAAAACTTCGACTGAGTTCATCAATTCTGGTGAGCCGCAAACGCAGTTGAAGCAAATCCTGGACCATAGCCCCGAGATGGGTGATATGGCGCTTTTGTATTCCTGTATTCTAGAAACCTCCTTTCAACTCCCTAACCCCGAGGTGCTGGATGCCTTCAACACCCTTGTTGGCGCCATGATCCTGGCCAAACGGCCACTCCGTCGCACTGAGTGCATTGACCTTCTGGGGATTCAACCATCCATGTTGGATTTCATTCGCAGGGGCCTTCGCTCTGTTATGGATCCCGGGAACACTCTACGTTTTACCCATCAATCCTTCGTCGATTTCCTCTTGTACTCGGATACGTGTCCGGCACCCTTCGTCATCGACGTGGCCAAGCAACAGCATAACGTCATCGATGCATGTTTCCGAACCATGTCGGCAAAGTTATGTTTCAACATATGCGACCTCGAGACCTCTACTCTCAAGAATGCGGACGTGCCCGATATCGAGGAAAAGATCGAGAAAGGAATCCCAACGCATCTATCGTATAGCTGTCGCTATTGGGCGGACCATTTGTCAAGTGTGCCCTTCAACGCGAATCTTATGGCGACGGTGAAGCAACTGCTTTATGATCAATTGTTGTACTGGCTAGAAGTCATGAGCTTAATGAACGAGTTGACCCTGGTGACCCCGATCTTAACGACAGTTCTTTACTGGTCAAATGTGCGTATTTTCGACGACTTTTCTGTAAGGTTTGGTTGCTGATTGTTATAGGCTGATGACGATGAGATTTTCAAGGCGTTCATTTACGATGCCCTTCGCTTCATCGCCGCCTTTGGTTACGCCATAGGACAAAGCACCCCGCACATTTATATTTCTGCCCTCCCCTTCGCCCCTCAGCGATCTCAGCTTGTTCAACGTTTCCTACCAAAGTACTCCAGAACCATCAGGCTCACCGCCGGAAAACCCGTCCATTGGCCTTCAATTCTCTTCGCTTCAGAAGAGCATACACAGGCTGTCAACTCCGTTGCTTTCTCTCCGGACGAGGATTACTTCGTTTCAGGATCAAGCGACAAGACCATATGTATCTGTGATGCCGAAACCGGAAACCTCGTCTCGGGTCCCTTTGAAGGGCACGAGAGCTCCGTCGCGAGTGTCGCTTTCAGCCCTAACGGGCAGAGGGTTGTGTCAGGTTCGGACGACCTGACAGTGAGAGTCTGGGATGCGGAGAGTGGCGATGAACTTTTGTGCTTACGCGGGCATGAGAACCTTGTTACCTGTGTGGCATATTCCCATGATGGCCGAAGAATTGCATCAGCATCGTATGATGCCACTATTAGGTTATGGGATGCGGATTCAGGAGAACCGGTGGGGGAGCCACTAAGAGGGCACGACAGTGCAATTACTACCATCGCATTTTCAAAGGACGATCAATACATCGTCTCGGGCTCTGCCGATAGGACCGTGAGGATCTGGGATGTCAGGAGGGGAGAATGTGTTCATGGTCCCTTTGTAGGGCACAGGAACCAAGTAAACGCAGTAACATTTTCTCCCGATGGGCGATTCGTAGCTAGTGGGTCGGAGGATGAGACCATCTTCATCTGGAACGTCGAAACGGAGGATCTAGCTGGTGATCCATTAGATGGTCATACGGACGCCGTCACATCAGTTGCGTACTCGGCCGATGGGAGGTTCTTGGTATCGGCCTCTCACGACGAGACGGTGAGGATATGGGATCCTTCTACAGGCGAGATGATATTTGGACCATTAGAAGGCCATACGAACGGAATTACGGCGATTGCGTTATCTAGAGATGGGAAGAAGGTTGTATCGGCGTCGCGAGATGAGACAGTGAGGATGTGGGACTTGGGCGTGAGAGAGGTTTCTCCGATCACCCACCTGGCGGACGCTCACACCGATGGTGTGACTTGTGTTGAATTTTCGCCTTGTGGCAAGATTTTGGCATCGAGTTCAGATGACGATACCGTCCGAGTTTGGGACGCGGCTACAGGCAAAACACTTTTGAGGCCTATCCGAGGACACAGTAGTTGGGTCAATACCGTTGCGTTCTCTCCTGATGGAAAGTTGATCGCTTCGGGTTCGGACGATCAAACAATCTGCATATGGAACGTGGAAACCGGAGAGCCGATGTATAAACCATTAGAAGGACACAGGAGCGGCGTTACTTCCCTCCAGTTCCTGCCAACTGGTCAACGTTTGGTATCAGGGTCGTACGACGGGAGTGTGCGTATTTGGAACATAGAAACTTCGGAAGATCTTTTTGGTCCATTGACTCATCACTCGAGCTGGATAACATGCGTCACCATTTCGCCAGACGGAACGAAAGCTATTTCGTCGTCTCATGACAAGACGATCAAAATGTGGAGTACGGAGACAGGCAAATTAATTCCAGTCCATTTCCAGGACCATCCCAATGCCGTCAACTGTGTAAAATTCTCGCCGAGCGGAAAACTTGCTGCCTCGGGGGGTGTCGACGAGACGATCCGAGTTTGGGACGCAGAGACGGGGGAACTTGTCGCAGGACCATTTCAAGGTCACACGCAATTGATTTATAGCCTTGCGTTCTCACCGGACGAGCATTTCATCGCCTCGAGTTCTGGGGACAGAACGATTCGGATCTGGGATGTAGGCGCCCGTGGTCTGGTATTTGGACCATTGCATGGGCACGCAGGGGGCGTTGTATGTGTCGCATTCTCGCGAGATGGGAAGAGTATGGTATCCTGTTCAGAGGACGAGACAATAAGGGTTTGGGATACTTCGGATTTCGCCTCCTCGTCCGTGGGAGGTCACCAGCTCCAAGAACGACGCCATGCAACAGGAGGATATACGGACAAATGCAGCTTCCAAAACGGCTGGGTTATGGGACCAAAGGGAGAACTCTTATTCTGGGTGCCTCCGTGGAACAGAAACGGGCTATGGTGGCCTCGAAATACTGCGGTCATCGCGGGGACGCCAACGAAGCTGGACCTCACAAGATTTGAATATGGCATTAATTGGCAGAGGTGCAAAAACTCGTAGCCGTGAATCAAGATACTTCGTCACATTAGGGATATCATGCAACCTTAATATAAATATGATAATTGTAGATCCTCGCCCAACCGAGAACCAAGTATGTGCATGTTCCTAAGGCTTGCGCGCAGGCTCCCATTCCGCATCACTTCAATACGTGCGCCCTATCCCTGTTACTTGATAGATCCATTTCATAGGGTCGACGAAACGATCTTCATAGACCAACACCAAGCACGCTTTCTTACCGCGACCCAAAAGAAAATACATGATTGGGTCTTCTCTCGGTTTCGCGTGTAGCTCGGACTTTGAGTGATAAAAGCAGAAACTCCATTTTGCGGAGTCGGAGACCTTCTAAGAAAACGATGGGCGCGGTTTTCAGCACATTTTGAGTAATAAACACTTACCAGTGGGATTTGGCCTTTTTTGCCTTGGCTCTCAAGACATTAAAGTTCTCGAGGAGCCAACGATCCGTTTCAAACATGGGCCGAGTTCTCAGGAGTCCATCTGTTTTAACCGGACCCTCTGGCTCAACGCGTCGCGCTGCCATTTGTTGCTACATCACGTATGTTTTAATAGGGTTTGCAGTAACAGCTGAAAAGCAGGGAGGTCTTGATTACTCACATAAACGTCCAACCAGTTCAGGAAGTGAGTAAAGCCACCTCTGTCCCATGCCTGGTCTAACAGGGAAAAGTTGAAGTTGAGTAGTTGCGCATATAGGCGCCGTACATCTTCTCCCTGCGTACTAGAACACGCCTTCCAGAAATTCCCAAACCGCAGATCATCGACAGAGAATAAACCAAAAGGCGAGCCTGTCGGCCACGGCCAGGTGAAGAGTGAGCTTTCACGAGGGTCAACACCTAGATATACTTGGCCCGCATTCTAGTCATTTAACAAGGGTTGGCTTACCTTTAGCCTGACATTCATGAAAGTAGCTAAACCAACGAATGTAGATCTCTGCTACTTCGCGACAGAAACTTGACTTGTTCAAGAAGAACGGTCCTGAACGGTATTCATCTTCAAGAAAGTCCCTAAAGGAGGCGTGGTAGAATTCGATAGTGCGGTAATATGCTGTGTTGGGCTGAGGTATGTCTAATACGGAATGGAGCTTGCGCATGGCACCGTAAAAGCGGTCTTGAGTGATGGAGAGGAAATTCGCCAAGCGCTGAATCGAGCCTAGGCCCGCGGCATCAGGGAAAAAAACATAGAACGCCAATATGCGCATAGTGATGTGAAGTGTATCGCGGGGAACATCTGCCAAGATTCGCCTGTATAGGAGGTCGAGAGAATGCAGTGGATTCGTTGATCGGGTCCCGTGAATATTGCTGATGAAATTAAGGCAGATGTCGAGTTGGGACTTGGGGTTACCGCAGTCTCGGTCGCCGACGAATTTGAGGATAGTGGAAGCGAAGACAAATAAGCCGGATGACTGGACTACGATCTCCAGAAGTTGGTATTCCGGCGGCCAGTCTTCCGGGAGGGCGTCCCAGAATCGTTGCCTGATTTCCTCGAACCCTTCTTTGAGGAATAGATGAACATCCTTTTTGGACTCGTCTTCGTCGACGAGTAACTCTTCCCTACGGCACTTGATTCTGAAATCGGCCCTTGAGAATATGTGTTTGAGATGCCATTCAGGCCGGCTACAAATCATCCAAAGAAGTGGGAACGTTTGCGCCAGCCTAACTAGCTCACCAATGATCTCAACGATCTCGCATTGAGCTTCTGTCTCTGGGCACTCGTCGAGACCATCCAAGACGATCAAGAGTGGCTGTTGAACGCAAGAAGACTTCTTTGCTTTTAGAGAGGTAAAAGGCTCTACGATCAACTTCTTGAATTGCTGACGAAGCGCCTTCTCAAGGATAGTAGGATCATCGGCCAGACATTTGGTGATCAGCCGCTTATAGTCGGGAAAATGAACCGCGAGTTGATACGCAATTGTGGGTATGATACGAGTTGGATCATTCCGCGTTTTGAGCTTCGAGAAAAAGAACGCTGCACCAAGACGCCCAGTTTCGCTGCAATGTTCAGCGATACTTTGAGCGACGGCAGATTTCCCGATACCTGCGGGACCATAAAGCCAGAGCATGCTCCAATCTCTTTTCGGGTTGGTGAGCCAAGTCGTGATCCGATTCCTGAGCACAACACGGGTACTCGGATGGCACCGGGGAGGAGGGTGTCGAGCTGAGGAATCCATTTCCGAGCCAGGAATTCTGGCCTGTTTCAAAAGCTCGATTACTACTAAACGCTTCAGGTGGCTTAGCCAAGAATTCGCTGATAACTGACTCACCGATTGTGCCCGATTCAAAAGTATTGACAATGTATGACCTCATTATTGGGTTGTTCAAAACGAAGTGGTGTGCGCCCTGGAAAAATGAGGCCATCGCCACGGATGGGGTATCTGATGGGGATTATCACGGGTTGCTTCGTCATGAAAGGCACCAGACACGAACCATCTGCATCACCTTGGGGTGTCTCACTCTCTTCTGGATCGTATTCGTCGTCTAGGGCAGGTCTTGAGGACTCTGCACGCGATACCTTTCTCGTGATACAGTCAGACTCGTTAGCTGGAGCGAAGGAGGAGTGATCACCTTGGACTCAAGGATCATGATGAAGGAACGTTGAGGAAGGAGAACACGTCGGCACGTCTGGCTTAAAAGTACGCAGTGACATGGGAACTTGTCACTCAAGTATGTATTAAATGTTGATCAACAGTCATGAGTTGTAGCGACGGGGGAACGGTTAGCGACAGATGTGGGATTGGCGGCCGACCCTGGCTGACCTCGAGACTCATTAATCCAAAAGGAGTAAGGTTGTGGACCGCAAAAAGCCGCCGCCCAACATAGACGCCCAATGATCCGGGAATTCAAGGACGCCCGATTACCGGATGCTCTCCCCACACTTGACGAAACGATAGACTCGCCTTCTTTCACCTCTCATTCCACCATGGGCTTCCCCACCACGACAAAAGCAGTGATACTTCGTAGGTCTACATCTCGGAAAGAACCTGTATACGACGACGTAGTGCTTGTTGAGAGGCCTATACCACAGCTCAAACCAGGGGAGGTGCTTGTGAAAGTGGGAGCTGCTGCATTCAACCATAGGGAGGTGATTAGATATCGCCTCACTGAGTGAACTTCTGTTAAGCTATGTATGCGACCAGGTATGGATCAGGAAGCGAATGTATCCTGGTATTGTTGACGGTAGCGTGCTTGGGGCAGATGGTGCAGGTATTTGGTTCGCCGCTGCTGTCATAAATTCTGAGCTGACGTTCGGCTTTACAGGGACTGTCATCGCATCCGCAAGACGGGACGACCCTCTCATAAATAAACGCGTCTTCCTAACTCCGAGTCGTGGATGGGAAAGCGACCCTCTTGCACCGGAATCCAAGTATGCATAACCAATCTACTTATACGATCCAACCTAAACCTGGGCTTACTGGATCATAGTTTTGGTATCCTAGGAGGCGGTGCCCTCCCACCAATCGGTACTTTCTCAGAGTACATTGTTGTCGAACGCGACCAAGTTATTCCTACCCCTGATCACCTGAGCGACGTTCAGGCTGCTGCTTGGCCATTGGGTGGAGTGACCGCATGGCGGTGCGTATAGCCTTATGTCGTTTCCATCTTTCATGGTAATAGGCCCTTGACAGAGCAACCATGGTGAACGCGGACGTCCAGAACGGTCAAAATGTCTTGATTACCGGTATAGGTGGTGGTGTTGCCCTTATTGCGATGCAGCTATGCATCGCGAAAGGCGCTTCTGTGTACGTGACCAGCAGTAGTCAGGAAAAGATTCAGAAAGCCATCCAAATGGGTGCCAGGGGAGGTGTCAATTACAAGGACGGTCAGCAATTTTCATGTTTTCCCTATTCACGAGGTTGACTGGAAACTTCCAGCTGATTGGCCAGCTCAACTCGCTACCCTCCTGAAGAAGAACCCGACAAACACGCAGCTGGACGCCGTCATCGATTCCGGAGGAGGCGATATCATGGGAAAGGTAACCAGGTCTCTGAAACAAGGTGGCAAAGTCGTATGTTATGGAATGTAAGTCAATGTTTCGCGTCTGTCCTATTCGCATTGATCTCATCTCGTGATAGGACTGCAGCTCCGGCCATCACATTCATGATGCGTGAGGTTCTTAAGAATCAGAAATTATTAGGTTTGTGATCAATCATACACGAGTGGTTTTCTTGCATTGATCATAAATGACCTAGGTTCAACCATGGGTTCGCGTCAAGACTTGATCAATGCTACTAACTTCCTCGCCCAACATCGTATCATTCCTCCCGTCTCACATGTCCTTGATGGCTTGGAATCTGTGGATGAAGGTTTCGAGCTCATGCAACGCGGGGACCAATTCGGAAAGATCGTCATCAAAATCCGAGATCCCCACACCCAACAACGCTCAAAACTTTAGGGCTATTCATAGGTCTGATATGTAGTCCCATTCATACAAAGCACAGAATGTTTGTATAACAGAACCAGGACGCGAACGTACGAGTACATCAAAACAAATCACTTATTCCTTGTTCGCCCGAGAAAACGCCAACAACCTTGCTTCCAAAGTCCATCCAATCACCACCTTCATATGCCACGAGCTCAGAGGGAGAAAGGCCACTATGCTTTCCGACTCCAAGAGCACGTTCAAGGTTGATTGTGACAAGTGCCAAAGCTCTCCATCTTCCAATTTCTCCGAACGAGTTGAGTGCCATCTGTGGCCAAAGAGATGAGCACAGGCAAAGAGGATGAAAAAAAATTGGGAGCGTACCCAAGCAGCCTCAAACCTTGTATTGCGAGCGGCAAAAGCATCTACGACACCGATACCAACATTGACGCCAGCATCCAACAATTTCATCACAGCACTATCGTGAGTCAAAGGTGCCCCAGGCAAACTGCATCCACAGAGCAATTCAACGACCGGAACGCATAATACCCTCGTAGTCAAATACTCACATTCTCTGGCTCTCCCATGTGCCAGGGAACGGCCGCGGCATGGTCACCACCACACTTACTCCAGCTCTTGCAATAGCCCGAGCAATCAGATGTGCTTCAGAAGCTCCAGCGAATGTCATATCGAAATGACCACCTTTCTCTTCATGGAACTCTTCTCTAAGCCTAAGCAAAGTCGACATGATATCTGCACTGTCCACATTGACGACCAACGGAATTTCTCTCTAGATGCACCTCAAGCAATGATCAACTGACATCAAAACCTTTACTCACATTACGGACGCGCTGCCAGGCCGTGGTATTAGATTCAAACAAAAGTTGTCGAAGTGCGGCAATTTGAGTACTGATGCTAGCCCTAACGCTGCGGCTGACCGTGACATGAAGAGCTGTTTCTTCCTGTAAGATAGCCCGATGATCGAGGGCGTTCTCAGCACCAGGGAAAAACGCCGTAGACAAGCCTTGGATAAACCCGCTTCCCGAGGGTGCGGTGATCGCTCTGGTGACGCCATTGCGGTAGGCAAGCCTAGAAGTGAATGAGCCTAAAGTAGGAAGCTAATCAATGATGGAGACGTACAAGAGATTTCGTCCATTGAAAGCCAAACCATCAACAGCTCGTATAATAGCATTGGTACCTCCAACAATGGCTGGGACGGACCCGGTCAATGCATCTGGAACAGCCCCATCATTTGTCGAAGGTTCCAAGTTGATTTCCTCCAAGCCCAGCGGAGCGCCGAATGAGGTCAGGCCAGGGAACAAAGCGCCGCCTTTCAAATTAATCTCCGTAATAGCTTCAGACTCCAAATCCGACCCAGGTACACATTGAGTCCCGCTTTCAGCAACGCAAACGATGGACCCATTCCGCATGAACACGTCCAAAGACTTCCCAACCCCGCTTTCCATCGATTCAAAGTTGCTGAATCCATCCCTTCTCCAGGCGAAGCTGACGTTGACGAGCTTGATGGTCTCGCCATTGTCGAATCTACGGTGTCTGCGTAATGGTGGGAGACCGTCAAATTCGACTGTCTCACGAGCTTCGCGGTCAAAGTTTGGCGTCCTAGGGACTCGCTGGAGTTGGCCGGGTTTGTGAAGAACGTGGGGATCTTTGAGCTGCGCGATACCGTCAATGAATACCTGGACTGGGGTCGCTCCCAAGGTCAAGGGGTGCGAATCCCAAATGACGACATCTGGGCATGATGGTCAGTATTCGAGTGTGTCGTCAAAGGTTGGGTGTAACTCGCCTGCATCATAGCCTAGGAAGAACGTGATCAGTATCGTTCGTGCTGTTAATAAAATAAAATTTATCTTACCTTTGCTAAGGAAACCCACCCGATGGCTAAGACCAGCCGCCTTTGCTGGTGTGGTAGTTATGGACGCCAAGGCCAATTCAGGGCTCAAACCGTAATAATGAGCTTGTTGTGCCTCAAACAGGAGGTACCGACTGTTGAGCACTGGATGATCAGACTTTGGAATGATCAATATCTTGGGACTCCTAAGGACTGCGGATCGGATAAGTTTACCTTCATGACAACGGGAATGCCATGACTCGCAAGAATCCTCGGTGCGAATTCAGAATTACGGTATGCTTCACGCTTCTTGCGGGCGTTCGTTGCGAATAAGGCGATGGTAGGCGCTCCTCCCTGTTGCTGCGTTGAATTCTGGCTCAGTGGGATGACGGGGCCGCTTACAAATGTTTTCTTCAGCAAATCGGGTACAAGGTGGGTATCCCCTCCATGATGAAAGGACGTGACATGGAATTGGAATTCATTTGAGAGCTGATAGCGAATGCTTAGCTTCAAGAAATAGGAAACGTTTTTAGGTTACTTACCCGAACAATCATATCCAGATCAACAGCCTGATAGACGTATCAACATGTTATTAGTTGTGATAACCAGTTTTAACATACCTCATAGCAATGAATTGAGAGCTTTACGGGGGGGGAGTGGTCAGGAGAAGGTTTAGGGTGGCGAGGCGAAGTTAAACTTACCCGAACCTTCCCTCGGAGCACGTCGATAAGAGACTCCCATTGATAATCCTCGGGTATGTCTTTCCCATCCACGGCATCCCAGTTACCAGCTTCAACTGCGTCGCAGAACGCATCTTGCGCGATCTTGATCTGATTTGCAGTGTGATATGCCTGTCGGAAGTTCCACGCTGCGTCCATCCGCACTTGGCTATAAACTCGGTCGGCATTCTCGCCTTGGCAACGTTAAATTCCGACCAGTGTAGCAAGAATGGTAACTGACCACATGCGTGCCTAGAGTGACGGATGAGCCTCAGCGGCCGATGAGTATGAACAGATGAACTTACTTCATGTGCCTCCAATGGATATGGGTGACATTCTCCGAGGGCCTTATCAACGTCTGGGGAGGCTCAACAACTTTGGATATTGTGGATCTTTCTTCGGTGGGTCTCAATTTGATCACGAAAGCTTGTCCGCCTGTAGTACAAAGTGAGGGTAACGAGAGGCGTGTCCCAGTGAAAATGTCGCTTACCGATGTTGTCCGCACTGCCAGGCAAGATCTGTGCTGTCGTCACACCACCCGAAATAGTGAGCTCAAATGCCGCGTCATGGGTGTTGATGCCATCAATGCTTCTTATCCAAGGGAGAATGGGGGCCTTGCGGGAGTTGGTGTCAGCAGCACCTGTTTACAGCCTATAAGTACGGATGCCTGCGTCTGGAAATGTGTGAGAAGGACCCACCACTGAGCCTTGGAGAGCTATCGACGGCAATATGCGAATGCAAGTCGACCAACCCTGGAGTTACCCAACGTCCCCTTGCATCCACCACCCGTAGCCCTTTCAACCCTTCGTAATCTTCCTTCGGGATCTTTCCGACACCCACAATCAACCCGCGATCCAGGAGGACATCGCCATGTACAATATCCTTGCCATCGCGATGGCCCGTCCAGATTTTGGCATCGCGAATCAACATAGGCCTGGTTCCAGGGACAAACCGATCCGAGTGACCTTGAAGCCGCGAGGCGGGGTCAAAAGAAGGCGGTGGACCTGCAGGGGCACGTAAAGTCTTGCATCGTTCAGTCACATTGAGTCGGTGGGCAAGAATGTCAAGTCGAGCGACAGATTGTAGCTTGCTGCCCAGGACTGCACTTCTGAAATAGTAGCGTTGGATATAGAAGAAGGAAAACGCGAGTTGGAAGAGAAAGACATAAGCGAG
Source organism: Podaxis pistillaris (assembly GCA_018524465.1). Taxonomy (NCBI): domain Eukaryota; kingdom Fungi; phylum Basidiomycota; class Agaricomycetes; order Agaricales; family Agaricaceae; genus Podaxis; species Podaxis pistillaris. The sequence continues at coordinate 37,651 of JAEUWN010000450.1, forward strand.
TGTTCTCAAGACAAGATTCCGGCGTAGTTTCTGTGGATACACAGGAGGAGGGGCTTGCAGAGGCAATATCCCGGTTGGCTTCATGGCAACGCCGGTGAATTGAGTATTCAGGGTTGCTGGGCGTGATCGGCGAGGCCTGAGCCGGGCTTATATAAAGAAAGAGAAGCGTGGAGGAAGATTAGCCCTGCTCGTCAAGCTCTTCTATGGAGAGGGCCTTCTCCAGTCCTTCTCCCTCGCATAGATATCCGCGTTTTCTCATCATATGTCGTGATGGTGGTTCTCTGACAGGCGGTATGACTTCACAGTGTGACAAATCAAGACGATATTTATTCCCTCTTCAAGTTCAAGAGCCTGAGGCTTACAGATGCAGCAGTTGTAGGAATTGCGCACTTTCGCCACTTTGGTCACTGGAACTTGGTTCTTCAGAGTTTGAAACATCTCTTCGTGCACTCAGAAGACCCTTCATTGTCTTGGCGTACCTCAATTCGCAAAGCAATTACGTAATTAAGGTGACTTCTACGATGCTCCGTAGTTGTCTTAATTTTTCTTTGGTCGTTCTCTGTCGTGGTCCTATTTCTCCGCCTTATTAATCAACTCTCGGCTGCTTCGAATGGAACACCACAAACGAAATGAGATTGATATACGTTCGGACAGCAGGGGCCTGATATGTCTAGCTGGAGCAAAGGGCTGCGCTGTCAAGAACCCACCACCCAAAGGCAAATCAAAACATTCCCCGACGTCTCTGGATAGCGATTGGTTTGCGCAGAACAGTGGTCGGATTCGGGTGAATACTCTTTGCGGTGCTTCACAATTGAACCTCACAACTGCAGAGTTGCAACTGACTCCTACGTCCATTATCACATCCGAAAATAACTTGAATTTCTACACTACGGAGGCTACGGCGTGCGCCGGGCTTTAAACGAATCTCTCACAGTCGACAAGATTCCATTCCGTATATACAATATAAGCCACAGCATCGCCCGCCCACTATCCCCTTCTTGTGTACCACCATGACTTCAGATGGCGACCAAATCCCGGACATCACCCTCCCGACTCTCTCCCTCCTGAATGCGACTGTTCCAACTGACCTTGACGTTCACGAAGTCGCGCAGCATTGGATCACTGAATTTGGAGCCGGCATAGAAGCCCAGGACGTTGATCTCCTTATTAAACTCTTCCTCCCCGACTTCTTCTGGCGCGACATCCTGGCTCTTACATGGGACTTCCGCATATTCCGCGGGTCAACTAAGATCAGGCAGTTCCTGAGGGACCGACTTCCCATTACCAAGCCGCGCGAGTTCAAGCTCAAGGATGAGTTCATAAGCCTTCAACGCCCTTATCCTGACCTCGCATGGGTCAACGCCATGTTCGACTTTGAGACAGAAGTTGGTGTTTGCTCTGGGGTTGTCCGGCTCCTGCCTACGCAAAGCGGGGAGTGGAAGGCGCACGTGGTATTCACCAATCTCGAGGAGCTACACGGCTATCCTGAGAAAAGAGGCTCGCTCCGGAATCCGTTGCCTAATCACGGGCTCTGGGGACTACAAAGACAGAAGGAAGTCGAATTCGAGGGCACGAACCCAACAGTGTTGATTATCGGTGCAGGCCAGAGTGGACTCATAGTAGCTGCACGCCTGAAAGTTTTGGACGTGTCCGTCCTCGTTGTAGAGAAGAACCCACGCATTGGGGATAATTGGAGGAATAGGTATGAGGCATTGTGTCTCCACGATCCCGTCTGTAAGCATTTCTCCCTTCAAACTAGAGTGACCAATCTATAACTGGAACTAAAAACAGGGTACGACCATATGCCATACATGCCGTACGCGATGCCCTCTGTCATTTGCCTATATAATGACTTTTGGCAGGTTTCCCTCCACCTGGCCAGTATATGCCCCTGCCAAAAAGCTCGCCGGTTGGTTGGAACACTACGCCGAAACAATGGAGATTCCTGTCTGGACATCCTCCGCAGTCATGCACGCATCCCAAGACAACAACAACAAATGGCATATCAAAATCAAGCGCGGTAATGGAACTGAACGCCACTTCGTCGTCAACCATCTAGTCTTCGCAACTGGTCTCGGAGGCGGTCTTCCTAGATCATTTGACTATCCTGGACTGGTATTATCGCTACCATAGAGTTAATGACGACATTTATATGCCTGACTGCTCATGAAACAGGACAACTTCAAAGGCCAATACCTACATTCGACACAATTTAGACAGGCTCTGGATCATGTGGGAAAGAAGGTCGTAATCGTTGGCTCTGGGACATCAGGTTAATTCTACCATCAATTGACTTTTACCGATTGCCAACGATTCGCTCATAGCTCACGATATTGCGAAGGACTGTTGCGATCACGGTATCGGTACGTGACCTCCATGTCTTCGTTTCGGGATTGCGATATCTATTGTCAGATGTGACAATGGTACAACGGGGGCCTACCTATGTTATGTCCGCCAAGAATGGTTGGGAAGTTCTCTTCAAGGGTACGCTCGTACAATTCCTTTCCTACTTACGACGGTCAGCTCAAACACAATAGGTGTATACTGGGAGAACGCACCACCTGCCGACATTGTCGATCGCTTGATTGCTGTCTTCCCCCGATTCATGGCCGTCGAGTTCTATCAGCGCCAGGTCCAAAAGGTAGCAGAGCTGGACAAGTTCGTTTAGAAAAGTTTCGTCTTCTACATCATGTTCTGACAGATACATTATTATCTTTCTTGTTCAGGCCAATCCTTGACGGCTTGCGTAATGTCGGATTCAAGCTGTCAACTGGAACGAAAGGTTCTGGGTTTTTCCTGTCAGCGGTGACAAGGGGCGGTGGATACTATATCGGTGGGTGTTCTCCCTTTTATGGAGATGATCTCGAGTTGCTATGTGCTAATTCGCAGATGTCGGTGCATCCCAACTCATAATCGACAAAAGGATCAAACTCAAGAACGACAGCACCATCTCAGAGATCACAGAGACCGGGCTCAAGTTCTTGGATGGCTCTGAACTACCTGCGGATGTCATCGTTTTTGCAACTGGGTAAGCACGCCCCGCTTCGAGCTATACCTTGTCAAAATGCAGACGCACGATATGGAGTAGGTTAGGAGACGCTCGCGGGGTTATTCGTAGCATATGCGGAGACGAAATTGCAAACAGGACCAAACCAATATGGGGCCTGGACTCAGAGGGCGAGATCAGTGGCGTTTGGAAGGATATCGGCGTACCAAACATGTGGTATGCGTTCGGTGGGTGTGCCTTGGATCCGTTTCGTACTCGCCTGTCTAAGAACAGTTTCAGGGAATCTTGCTCTCTGTCGATTTCATTCCAAACACCTTGCGCTCCGTGAGTAGCACTTGATACCTGGATGAGACTAGCCATTTATACATCCCGTCAGAGATAAAGGCAATCGAAGAGGGCATCTTCGGAAGGCGCTATGAGATGTGAGAGTATTCGACGACTGCGTTCGATTCTACTGTCCAAGGAATATGAAAGTTCTTCTGAACTTAACACGGTCCAACTGGTCATCAGTGCACCACTTTCCCGGACATCGGTCTTGGAGCATTGTAAACTGCGAAGCTCAAGAACCAAGGGTCTCACCTCTTTACTATTTGGCATTAATGAAACCTGGAAAATATTTCTGAGCACCAAGTATCCACGGCATATTTTTGAACCGCATTTTGAGATGAGGGTATTGAGAGATAGCTAGTTCTACTTTACAGCCAATTTATACTCCATACTGTCTGATGATATCGTAAATTGGTGGAAAGCGTGATGCTAGACCCGCTGAAGTGCAATGTGACCAACTAGACGGTGACTCAACCAGTGGACCATGGTAAAGATAAAGACGAAGTGAGTGAAGGCCGCGCAGAGCATTATTGATGTTATATATCCGAAAATCTGAAGTTGCTCGATAGGACAGACGGCTTCGTTGCGGCTCATTTGCGGAGCTATCCCAGGGACGCGGACCCACATCGGAAGTGTAGCTGATGTTATAAACAGCGCAAAAGAGAGGGAGAACCAGACGGTTGGCAGTGAGAGGAAGAGCCAATACATAGTATTGGATAGCTTTTGCAAACATCCACTCGAGACCTTTAAAATATGGGCATTAATGAATAACCCTTAACGCGACCGCTGGCAGCGTTGGTGGTGCGGGTACCGGTTGTGGGACTGCTGGAAGTAATACCAGCCAGTCAGGCAGAGGAGTAAGTGCCTGATTGTGGTTGTGTATTGTGCATGGCCGAGTCAGTGGAGGGTAGGGAGTCGGGGTTGGGAATGACAATCAGCTGAGCTTCGGCCTGGACGTCGGCCTCTGCTACGATTATGGACATCGTTTGCACAACATGTGTAGTGCCACCCAATCCCTCCCTTTCCAGTGCTTGTAACTCTGCACTAGCAGTGTTCATTGCTGACGGCTCTGAGTACACCTCTACTTCCTCCTTGGTAGCATGAACGGCTGGCTCCTCACCCATCACCTTTGCCACCTCCCGTTCCTCGCCCACTTTGGTCAATACTGTTTCCAGCTCTAACTGTGACGCCTGCACAATTTCCACTTCACTCTCCACATCAACAGGACCAGTTGCCGCATTACCACCGCTTTCACCTCCTCCACTTTCTCAGCCTCTTCTTTAGCAACATTAGCATCCGTTTACGTGGTCTCTGACGTGTGGACACCCAGGGGTTAGATATCCTTAGTTGCCCCCTGTTGAAGTGGCGGCCTCAGTGGTATGAGCAGTTGTTGAAGTCTAAGTAAGGTTCGAAGGTGGGGACAGATGGACCAGAGGGCGTAGGTATCGTTTCTTCAGCAGTAACAACAATTGGTGTGGGTATGTTGTCAATATTGTCATAAGTTGATATACACACTAGATTCGATTCGAGTACTGGGAACTGGGTTTCGTCAGTTGATGGTAATGGCGTTGTAAGTGGTGGTGAGGTTGTACTTGGTGGCGGAGGTAGGGAGGGTGAGGGTGTAGATGATGGGATGCAGTCACCGAGAACTGGGGACCTTGTTGGGCTTCAGGTCTTGGCTCTTCGGCGGTGGCGGTGGAGCTTCTTCTTCTTCCACATCCTCTTGTCCCTTCATCCGTTTCTTGTGCCCAACAGGAATCATAGTACTACCTACATCGTGTACTTCAAGAAAGAAAGTCATAATCATTGGCTCTGGGACATCAGGTTAATTCTATCATGAATTGGCTTTTACCGATTGCCAACAATTTGCTCATAGCTTACGATATTGCAAAGGACTGTCGCGGTCATGGTGTTGGTACGTGACCTTCATTTCTCTGGTTCAGAGATTACGACATCTGTTGCTAGACGCGATGATGGTATAACGAGGACCCACCAATGTCATGTCTTCTAAGGATGGTTGGGACGTTCTTTTCAAGGGCACACTTGCCCAACTCCCTCTGTGCATATGACTGTCAAGTCGAACGCAATAGGTGTATACTGGGAGAATGCACCACCTGCCGACATTGTCGACTGCTTGATTGCCATATTCCCCTAGTTCATGATTATTGGTTCTATCAACACCAGCAGCAGCAGAGCTTGACAGATTCGTTTGAAGAAACATCATCCATTCCATCATAACCTGAGGAGCACGTCGCCATCTTTCTTGTTCAGACAAATCCTCGTCGGCTTGCATAATGTCGGATTCAAACTGTCAACTGAAACAAAAATACCTGGGGTCTCCTGTCAGCGGTGACAAGGGGCGGTGGATACTATATCAGGGAGGATCAATTTTGAGAATGACAACACCGTCTCAGAGATCACAGGGACCAGGCACCTTGAAGTTCCCAGACAGGTCTGGATTACCTGCGTCTATCATCGTTTTTTGCAACTGGGTAAGCACTCCCTTTCGGACCATACCCCGGCGACATGCAGATAAACGAAATGGAATAGGTTAGGAGATGTTCGCAAGGTTATTCGTAGCATGTGCAGAGATGAAATCGCAACCAAGGCCAAACCAATATGGGACCTGAACTCCAAGGGCGAAAATCAGTGGTGTTTGAAAGGACGTTGGTATGCCAAACATGTGGTATGCGTTCGGTGGGTGCGCCTTGGACTCGCCTGGTTATCACTTGCCTACAGGGTGTTTCAGTCAGTTTCGCTCTCTGTCGATTTCATTCCAAACACCTTGCGCTCCGTGAGTAGCACTTGTTACCTGGATGAGACTAGTCACTTATACATTCCATCAGAGATAAAAGTGATCGAAGAGCGATGACCACGTTCGGTTCTACTGTCCAAGAAATCAAAGTTCCTGTAAATTTAACACCGTCCAACTGGTCATCAGTGCATCACTTCCCCAGACGTCGTCTGGGGGCATCGTAATCTGCGAAGCTGCAGAACCAAAGGTCTCATCTCTTTCCTCTTTGGCATTAACGAAACCTGAAAAATATTTCTGAGCACCAAGTATCCACAGTATATTTTTGAATCGCGTTTAGAGATGAGGGTATTGAGAGACAACTAGTTCTAATTTACAAAACGATTCATACTTCATATTGCCGTAAATTGGTGAAAGACTTGATACTAGACTCGCTGAAGCGCAATGTGACCAACTAGACGACGACTCAACCAGCGGATCATGGTAAAAGTAAAGACGAAGTGAGCTAAGGCCGCACAGAGCATTATTGATGTAATATACTTGAAAATCTGAAGCTGCTCCATAGGACAGACGGCCCCGTCGAGGCCCATTTGCGGAGACATCCCGGGGACATGGACCCATATCGGGAGTGTAGCTGATGTTATAAACAGTGCAAAGGAGAGGAAGAACCAGACGGTTGGCGGTGAGAGGAAGAGCCAATACATAGTATTGGATAGCTTTTGCAAACATCCGTTTGAGGCCTTTGAAATATGGGCATTAATAAATAACTCTTAACGCGACTAGATGGACTTGTCCTACCTCCATCCAAAGATAAACCATACCTTCCTTCTGCAACAACTGAACATTTCCTCTGTAGGCAGCACTCATTGCAAGGCTGACTACTCCACTTAGGAGCGCCATAGCTGCTACAAAGCTAGTGACTGAACATGCCGGAAGATTTGCAGTGGAGAGCATAGGAAATATGAGCCTGTATCTCGCGTACTTGTTAGGCTAGTATATGCCAAACTTCTGGACATGGAGACGCACGGCAAAGTACCCACAGAAAGGAAGCTGTACGTCTCCCAACACAATTTAAGTCGTCGAGTCATGTCAAGCCACACCTCATTCAGGTTTCGTCCATTGGTAGTTGATTCGATGGACAACGACAAGTCAGCGGAAGTCTGGCAACACCTGAAAGATAGATATTGCCAGTATGGTGCACCAAGAGTGATTGTCATCAAGGATGACTGTGCCATACAGATTAAAATCACTTTGAGACAACTAATCAAATATATTAGCGTTCTGTCTGAGACCTATGACATTCATTAAACAGACCGAAGTATCTGGCAGAATATCTCTGGCTCAACCCAGAACAGGATCGTCATTGAGGGGTTTCTGGAGACCTTGGAGTTCTTCAGAAAGTGTTCTGGAGTGAAACTGACAAACAGGGAGAAGTTTTCAAGGTGAGGCTGTAGTAACATGATCGACGTTATAAGTGTCAGCACAACCCGATGGGAGAGCCAAAAATAGAATGTTCAAGTGCCCTAATCAGGAAGTGTTCTGGGTGAAGCTGACATATAAGGGAGAAGTCGTCGGAGGTGAGGCTGTAGTGACACGATCAAGGTTATAAGCGTCAGCACATCCCCGCTGGGAGAGCCAAAAATAGAATGTTCAAGTGCCCTAATCAGGAAGTGTTCTGGGTG
>JAEUWN010000449.1:0-34745 GCA_018524465.1 Podaxis pistillaris
TTTCCTGTGCTTTCTCGCATCATGGAACGACGACTCGACTTGCTAACCCAACACTACCTATAGAATATCACAAAATACTAGGTGTAGTATGATTACTAGATGAGATTATAAGAAAAATCTATATTACAGTTGGAAACGGGGTTGAGAAGGGCCAGATGCAGGTGTAGGATATGGATGAGAATGATATACGCATTCTGTAGCTGCTGTTTGGAGAGGAAAAACGTGATTATATTCATGGGAAGTCATGACTTGTGGTTCAGCAAGTCTAGGAGTGCGACCACGATGAGCTTGGTCAAAAAGTCCAATGAAACATGAATGTGACTTGTCAGCAGGGTTCCCATTGAAATGCTGCTCAATGTGAGCAAGGAGCCCCGGTTTCGTGGCTTTCTCAGAAATCCCTGGGAGCTGGAGACGACCTGCGATAGCTAGAAGCTCCCGGTTTCCGCTGGCTTTTCAACTTGAACGCCAGTCTTTCTGCAAAACCGGACCTTGTGAGCATCAGTGCCGAGCGGAGTTTCAACATGATCATGGCCGTTGTCATGTTTCCATGTCCAGAAGAGATAGAATTTTGGTTTTCTCGGGTAGTTTTCTGCTCTCTGCCATGAAATCTAATACTTAGATGCACTTTGCATGATAGAATAGATAGACAAAATTTTGTAGCCATTGCTGCAAGGGATCTGATCAGATCTGGTACTTGATGGTGTCACACAAGGCCTAATCAGCCAAATTTTGCAGTAATTTGACAATTACTCGCCACGCAGCCAACTCAGCTAAATAAAAACTTCATAGACCTCTTAAAGGACTGAGTCTACATCACGGAAAAAATAATCAAGGTTAACGGATGCCTGTGGCTTCCGCAAACTGTGTTTTCAAACACAAGGTCGTGTTTCAAACACCTGACCAATGATAGTATGTAACACATTGGCTAAACTTGGCTGAACGTTCGGGCTTGTAGGGAAGCGACGTACTAACCGTGACCGTGATCTCAACGTACGTTTATCTTATCGGTAACATTCGTCTCGACTGACATTTACCGTATACTTGAGAGCTCATTATATAAACTAGTAGGTGGAAAACATATATAGGACGAGTTGTAGTAGATACGAGGAACAGAGTTTCTTGTCTCTACGTGTGCCGAGAACTGTTCACCTTTCGAGTGACGCCTCGTCACAGGGCTGGTGTCACATGACATGTACATAAGCAAATTGGAATAAATCCAAGTAGTGCTCAACCCGTAGACCTTTCTTTACAGATGGCCGCGAATACAACCTGCCCGTATTGCCACTCGACCAATGGCGACAAGTCTCCCTCATTCCACCGAGCTTCGCGGGACGAGATTAACCTCATTTACGAGGAGGTACATCGGCTGGAGGCCCTCATTACCCAACTTCACCAGGAGAAAGCGGCGTTGCTTCGAAGACTGAATAGTATTCAGTCTGCGTCACGTTCTCTACCTCTAAAACACTCTCCCTCATTTTCCAGTATGCTGTCTTGCCCAGTCCGGGAGGGGAAGAGAAGGAGGGGGTGCTTATGAGCACACTATTTGCACCTCCACACAGGAACCGATATTTTCAGCTGGTCCTCGGCAGCGTTTCGGCTCGATGGCGTGATGCCGTACATTCTACTCCGCAGTTATGGGCACAACTCTCTTGTACCATAACACCCGAAAGCCTGGAGCGCCACTCTTCCTTCATGGCGCTTGCACTGGGAAGATCCGGCAGAATTCCATTATCCCTCGACTTCAGTTTCCCGCGACACCTAGACTTTCCCCCAGATTCGACCTTCATAGACTCGCATACAGACGAGTTGTTGTCCAACCATTTATCAAGAGTGAAGGAGTTGCGTCTCATTAACCCTTCTCGGAGGTGGTTCACCACAGTCCCACAACTATCCCAAATAACTAAATTGACTGTTGGTTTTGACGGCGCTCGCAATGGTCTGGAGCTATGGCTTACGGGCCTAGTATCCCTCCGCTACCTCGCCCTTACGCGTGTCCTGGGCAGAGTCCAACTCCCCTCAGGTTCCCTTGTCACCCGCTTGAAGCTGGAAAACATCCCCATTGATACCTGCGTCCAACTGTTCTTCCAATGCCCCAAATTGTCTGTTTTCGCTGCCCTCCCGAGTGAATGTGTGGATGATAGTCATCCTCAGATGATGCATCCAATGGCATTCCAAGACCTCGAGGTTTTCGAATGGGGAAGGACGACCTACTCTGGAACGTGGAACCGAGCTTTACTCCAGTATGCCCATCTCCCAATACTCGGGTTCTTCGGGTGGGATAATAAGGCGTTTCTGGACTTGGACTTGGACTTCATATCCTTTCTTGAGCGTCTGCCATCGACACTACGAGTACTCAAACTCAGGTCATATACTGAAGATTTCTTCATTGACCTTATCCCGGAGACGCTTCCATTAGAACGCCTCGTGTTGGATGCTTGTGAATCAGCTTTTATTTTTGAACTTATGGATAAACTTGCACGGACTGGGGAGCCAAAGATGTTTCCTCGGTTGCGGAAACTCACTCTTCGTAATCGAGGGTCGTGGGCTTCTGTTAGCCGTATCATTAAATCGGTTGCTGAGATGTTGGAATTGCGACTGGAGGAGGCTGGTGATTTCTATTTGGAGGTTATTTCAAGTGGTGTGGAATTATCTAGTGATGCGGTGGAGAAGCTTCGAGGGATGGAACCAAGGTTGACATTGAGGGTGATTTGAGTACATAGAATGTTTGTTGCCGGGGCTGTGGTGAATGTTTGGCTCTGCATGTATAATACATGACACAAAGTGATTCTGTTGCACTCAAGTCTTAAGCCTCCGTTGCTGGAGTAGCTCGTTTCGAGTTTTCAGTGGTGGCTCGCGTACATTCTTTTGTTAGTCATCCGGAGTTGGGATCATATTACAGAGAGCATTTAAACTTACGAGGTATGGGACTAGCGGGGTGGAGGGGAGCGTAAGGCTTGGATCACAATGCAACACCTAGCTAGTGCATTAGAGACATACGACTCGGAAGCCTGACTCGAACACGGTTGTATGTTGATTTCGTCACCAATGTAGTCCACGTACGCGTCGTCCATCTATTCAAGGCAAATCTGTTTATCATCCGGAGGAGTGAGAATATCGCATCTTCATCTTCTGTGACCTTTCTGGTCAGTCACCGTCATAAGAATCCTCCTCCATCATAAGTTTGAGTCGACAAATGGACGAGCAAATTTGTAATTTTCCCAAGCATTTCGCCGAAAGAGATGTTAATAGATCCACTACGTTTATGTTATTTTATTTATCTGGTGGGGCTGTTCGACTTTCGGCGGCTGCCTACGGCGGTCTCTTGGTCTGGCTGGATGCGCCCTTTAAGCGCGACTCGGTACATTCAAGATATGCTGTGATGGCACGGGGTGACGTAACCAAATTTCGGGGTCACGTTCATGCGCCAGGGCCACTGCAAACACCCATTCTTTCGAGCTTCTTGCGACCAAGCACCTCTCCTTCGCTGATCATGCATGTTCCCCACATCTCACCTTGTTGAAATTAATGTCTTCCACAACTCCCTCGTGGCCTTCGCTCTACAATCCTGGCTTAGAGATTCTTCACATTGACCACGATTCACCGGTCCAGCCCGGCGGTGCTTATCTCTACCGCGCAAATGGTGTGCACTGCATTGATGTATGTTTGCTGTCGACTGATACTCATGAACCTGCAGATATATTTCGTTTCACGTTTTACTGGACCCTCATTTTCTATACACCCTTCTTTTTCGTCTGTGGATTCTACGCCTTCTGCAACTACGCCTTTCCACCTCAACACACTCCCTACCAACTCCTGTCCCTCCCATCCCACCAATCCCGTGAGGACAGCTCCAGCATCGACCGCGAGCACTTAGCGTACGGAAATGAAGCCGGCGCATATGTTCCCTTACAACCCCTTCGCTCCCCGCATTCTCCACTGGCCCTACGAGCAACTCCGACCTCACAAAGATCAACTGTAAAGACTCATAAAAAAAACGAGCGCCGCTCACGCGTGACGCTTGCGATTCTTGTCCTATTGATATTTCTTGCCTTTGGCCTCGCTGGGGCTGTCATCGGTTCCGCGGTTCTGGGATTCGCGGTCATGGGGTTGTACCGGGCAGCTCACTTCAACATGTCGACGTGAGGATCTAGTAACGCCTACTTGATCATTTGACAAATCGACTTCCAGGTGGATTCCATTCCTATTGGCCGTGATTCAAGTGCTCGTGGGTTTGCTAAGGTAGTCGTCATTTCTTGCACCGATTCACGCAGTTGACTTCTTTCCAGTATCTGGCCTTCAATCATTGAAATCATCTAATTCAACCAATCCTTCTTACATTGAATATTCTCGGATCTTGTTTATCTTGACGGCTTTGCAATACCGGAGTCGATTCTACCATGCCTGTTGCGATCTCCTAAGGCTTAAATTGTGTGAAGAGAGCAGTAATTCGCCCATTGGCACCAAATATCCCGATACCATTTGCTTGGCTGGTATGTGCGTCTAAACGAAGCAGTCCTCCTGAATCACGAAGAAAAGCTTTTGGCAACATTAACATACGTCTTCAAACAGTGAGAGAACATCAGCGAGAAGTACCAGTGAGGGAGTCTGAGGTAGCGAGCGGAATATGGGGACCAAAGAGCATACAAATTTGCAGGAGCAAGAAGACTAAGAGTAAGAAAATGGGTGAACGCCTCATCTTCAGTTGCGACATAAAACAGGAAGACAGGAACCGAAAAGCACAACTGGGAACGTGCGCAATCCGGCAACAGAAATACCAAGGCATCGTCTGCGACCAATCTTATATTGGTTGGCTCCAATCAACCCACTTGCCGTCTTCCACAACCTCCAGCCTAAGTCCTTCATCCACCATTTCCCTGAATTTTCTCCATGCCGCCTTAACTCTCTCCAGTCGACATTTCGTTAGCTCAAGTCGGAAATCTGGAATTCCTATGATCGCCCTCCTCCGTCGTACGGTGTCCATGAAATATCTCGGATAGAGAATGACTCTTCCAGTGCCAGAGTCACCATCAACTTCAACATCCTCCTCTTTCCATCGGTTATCTTCTTTGTCACTGTCATCATACCGGCTCGGGGTGCAGTGGACAAGATGACAGATACGTACTTTCCTTAGCCCTGGGAGCACAAAATCGTTCGGGACAGAAGGATCACCACCGCCAGAGGCGTGAGATAACAAGGTGAAGATATCCTGGGCGAAGTCCCGGTAGCATTTCAAAATAATGTTATCTCCCTAACATGGGAGAGACGGATCAACATGTCGCGGAGTCGAAGACGTTGTCCGTATATGAGAGAAGTGACTCCGTCACCATGGAGAGCGAGGGAAGAGAGGGATGGGGGTAGATTGGAGAAAAAGTCTACGACTGCTTGTTCCGACTCGCTCGGGAAACCGGCCCATTCAAGGTACTCGAGATTCGGCAAACGGATCATCCGAAGGAAGGTGGTATTAGTCCAGTCTCCCAGAACATCATCCCAGCCGAATCGTTTGATCGTAGGACATATGAGCGGCTGCTTGAATCCAGGGATAGCTTTGGGGTTGGAGCGGGAGGGGACCGGACGTAATATTCGAGGAGGGAAGTGCAGGAAAGCAAAGGTGTGATGCAGTTCTTCAGCTCAACCCCCTTTAGACGAATCACAGTGAGGTTGGTGGGGAAGACCAATTGCCACGCCGTGGCAGTATTCACGAGGGTAACGCGACGGAGTGATTCCAATCCCTGGAGTACAGGAGCCGAGCCCGACGGGAGAGGATACTCCCAACCGATAGACAGGTTAACCACATTAGTGAGCTTTGGACTAATGTCAAGGAGCCACTCTTTTGGAGCACCCGCTATCCGCAATGTCCGTATATTCCCAGCTGTATTCCCAAACAGCACACTCTTGAGGGGTTCCAGGCTCAAATCGTCGGAACCTGCAACGATCCTCGCCAATAAGGGAGAACTCTTCTCATCAAAAAAATCCATCTCTTCGTTGTACCTCCGCAGGTCAAGCTCAAGAGCAAAGCCAAGGTATTTGGCGTTCGTCATGTAGAGCCCCAAACACGCAGCATCCTTCTTTACGGTTTTGTTTGTCGGCTCGACTGCCAACGTTGTCCACAATCCGGGATCGGACCATGCGACCTGTTTCCATTGACTTGAAACCGCACCAAGAATCAGAGGAAAACGGCGGTAGCTCAAGTCCTCTTTTTCTCTTGATCGTACAGGCCAACCTACATAATAAGTGTAATCGTCGTCGTTATCGTCCGGATCCTCATAGAAGACTCGCGAACGAAAGTCAATTGGCGGACACGCGAATTTGAATATGGCCGCGAGGATTTCGTTTGGGAGAGATCTCGTAGCTGATCCCAGAGCATTGGCTTTTCGCAGGCACTGCGCGCGTTCATCAATGGCTCGTTGGATGACATCTTTCCAGTGATCTGCATGCTGGAGTAGAGTCTCATAGCCCCCGCCTAAGCTTTGGGGTCCAGTTGGGTTCGGCTTGTAGCCGTGCAGGCTGCATTTGTTTTGAAGACACATGAGGAAGTAGTGGAGTCTCGTGTTGGGGAACGAGAGGTGCCTGTGAAAACTTCTAAACGCGTCGAGGACAAGATGCTGGGACGCGTTTCATAACCAGGAAGTCTATTACGTTGAGATGTTTGCTACTGTAGGTGTAGAAGAAATCTGCACGTGTTTTCATTACTTCATAAATCCATTGATCACATTGGCCACAGTGGGTATTCCTGCCACAAACCTTTCAATGATACCATCAGCCCGGCGTTGCTCACAACCCTTAGGATCCGTCGTAGATATCAGAATGCAAATAAAGCGCAACCTAAGTATGCGTAGCATCTAAGTAAGGCGTTGTTCTACCTGTATTCAAAACGTTCCTACTAGTAGAGGCATGTTGCGAGGGCACAAGTGCCCGGACAAGAGATTTTTTTCATGGTTAGACCTTTCTACAAACCTGGATGAACCGATCGTTCACAGTATTCGAGGAATTCCGTAGCCCTCTTGCAATCAGGTGTTCCGAACGGATTACTTCCGGAATGTTAAAAGTCACTGTGGACATCGTGGTGACCGGACGAGGAACAAACAGCCCAGCACCTTCCCTCAGGTGTTGGCAAAGAAGCAATTAGGATGACCTAACATCCTTCAATAATTTCCTCACCATCAGTTTCTGATCCCGTTGTATCATCACCTGAGGCGACGACCATAACCACAAGCAAGAGATATGAACGCACCTACGTACATTTCAACTGAAAATCCTACCTGAGATACGCTTACGAGGACGATATACACAGTGATTCACGTCCCTAGAAGGCGGGCTGTGGAAGCCAAAGTTCAAATGCAGGTAGCACGATCCCTTAGGCGAGCTTCTCGCAACCACCCTCGAGCCCACATGCCCACAAACCCATTCCGGTATACGAGCCTGTGGAGATTCGAGCGACTGTGATGATGGGGTTTACGCTTGTGAGAATGATTTGTCCATGCGATCTAATCCGGATCCTTCTGACGATACGCTATATGGTTTTAAACCACTGGGCCTGAGTTGCATGGTTTGCTACTGAGTTGCGTTAGGGATCGAGCTGACCTATGAACCGTCAAGGGGGAGGCCATGCGCTTGTCCTGCTACATGACAAGTGCCATGTTTCAACTTTGGTCTTGATCCCTATCCACGGACTTCGGACGGTGGCACAAGTGAAGAAGATTTGCACTAGCCCATTCAAGTCATTGCATGTTCCAACCATCTGATCCTAGCGTCGCTGAAGTGCGGCATTCTAGAATGTGAGTAGGAATATGCGGAGTCACAGATGACAAACACTCCAGAGGGATGGCCCCTGACTTCAACCGAAGCTTGCCAAAATTGTTTACTTTCCATTGTTATTGGAACTATTCAATTCCATCAGCAGTTTAATAGGTGACAACGCTCCGATGATCTGTGCATTGGACTAAAGTAGAGCCATCCAGGCTCTGAGGCCCAGTTGGCTTCCCTTGTAGCCACGTGGGCCTATATTTTGGCTGAAGGTACATAATGAAAGATAGTGGAATATAGGGTAACGGATTAGGGAAATGGAAGGTGCCTAATATTTCGGAAAGAAAGCTCCAGGAAATCCAAGGGAAAGTGCAGGATAGGACTAGTCGAGGAAGACTAGTCGAGGAGGCGTAAATGAGACCAAGGTTTCTGACATGTACAAATGCATGCCAGATGTAGGTAACTTCGAGGCCATCCGGGCTGTTGCGGGTTCCAATGATTTGATTCTGACATCACTGAAAAGCACAGCATTTCAGGGTATGGCTAAGGGGGGATGCAAAGTCTACAAATGACAAACACTCTGGAAGGATAGCCCCTGACTTCAATCAAGACTTGCCGAAGTGGTTGACTTTCCATTGCTGTTGGGACTATTTAGTTCCACGAAATGTGGTTCATCAACAGTCCAAAGGATGACAACAAATGACAATGCTCCAATGATCTGTGTACTGAACCAAGGTAGAGACATCTGGGCTTCACGGTCCAGCACATTGAAGGTACATAATGAAAGACTAACGGAATGTAGGGTAGCGGGTTGGGGAAATGGAAGGGGGCCTACAATGTTCGAGAGGAAACTCTGAGTCTGGGAAAACGGGGCATACAGACACATATCATGTGTAGGTAAAAAGGTACGTGTTCTTAGATTACCTTGCATCGCCTGTAATTTAATCTATTTTGCCTTGACACTATCATTCCAGGCTGTCGATTACATAACCTTGAACATTCATTCGTGTTCGACGTCCTAACTTCCAGCACCAGCTTCAAGCTGAGGTGAGTCGGGTCAGGATTTAATGCCACCGATTCAGACCTATTTACTAGCCACATCACGCATTGTCCATAGTAGCTCCATGATAAGATCGTAGAATGATGTACTATAGTACGTATATTTACTGGCATTTATTTTAATACATCCACATCTAACGAAGATCTTTGGCCTTTAGGAGGAGCTCACTACCTCTGTTTTTCTGGCATTTTATAACAGCTATATAAGCGCATCCAAAATGCAAACAGACCGGGATTGACCTGACCATTCCTCACGAACACTATGCTGTCCCTGCAGTCCCAAGAAGAGGAAATAGGTTATATACACGGCAAGACGTGCCGACTAGACAATGCCATTCAATGACTGCACAAGGAGCATGCTACATTGTTATGAAGGCTCAATGCGGTCCAAGCAAGGACACAGGTCTTCCCACCTGAGACACTCTCCCTCATCTTCCAGCATGCCTGCACCCCGAGTCACTGCCCAAACCCAGAATCCTTCCCTTTTGAAGAATGAGGTGGTTGTGCCCAGTGTGACAAGCACACAAGCAAGCTCTTTCATTTGCGATTGTCGGCAGTGTCATCTCTCTGGCGGCAAACTGTGTTAACAACTCCCCAGTTGTGGTCACACATCAATTTCGAATCGAACGATGACTGCTCCCTCTTGAAACACCATTTCGACAATTCCGGCAGTCTTCCTCTCGATTTCGCTCTTTCTGAATTCCCTGACCCAAATACGTCGGCAACCTTGCCTCCAATCACATCCGAGGATTTCGTCTGGAAGAATTTTGTGCATGTTAGAAGTCTACATTTATCCACTTCTCCAGAGAGCTGGCTGGCCTTCAATCCCTACCTGACAGGACTAGTTGAGCTAACTCTGAGTTTTGCGTGTGAAACACCCTCTCGTAGTGTCCCTCCAATGAGCAGGATTGACTTGGTGCTCCCAGGTAACACGCACCTTCACAGGCTCAATCTTTACCAGGGATTTTACAACAGGATCAAGTTACCATGGACTATGATCACAGTGCTCAACCTGCATGGCATAGCAGCCGATATATGTGCACGAACAGTTATCAGGTGCCCTAACCTGACCAAACTATTCTTCGACACGAAGCCGTGCCGAAGGGCCAGTGATGGCTCCTCTTTGTCCCAGCCAGTGACCCTTCACAATTTGTGTATGCTAGGATGGGTTTACCATGCAGACCCATGGAGCCGGGCAGTCCTGAATTGTCTTCAGCTGCCTGCACTCGAGACTCTTACTTGGATCGAAATGTATTTGGGGCCTTATGATGAGAGTACAATTGCCTTTTTCAAATGTTTGCCCTTGACCCTCTCCTCCCTGGAACTGCAGGATGTTTCTGTTTGGTCCTCAAATGGGCCCACCATCCTGGATCTTCTCCCATCTCATGTCAATTTGGAGAGGCTCCGATTGGTTTATTCTGACACCGACTTCATCCTTCACATTGTTCGCAAGTTGACACTGGTAGGAGAGAATCGGGAACTGAGTACTCATTCATTCAGAAATTGACAATTAAGGGGAATAGGAACATCTCTGGGCTGGATGAACCTCTAGACTGCCCAGATGTTTCTAATACCATGTTGGGGATGGTGGAAGCTAGGAGTAGGGAGTATCCGAACACTCACTTCCGAGTGGAGTTTGTTTGGGTACATTTCGTGTGGGCGCTCAGGGATCAGAAATGGTTTTGGGAGTTGTTGGATGATGGAGTGTGCATAGAAATTGTTGAAAGATTTGAAGGCCAGAAGCATTGGGAGATACATTCATAGGACGTGACTCAGAGGCTGGCTAGTCTGTTCGGTCATATCTACCTACATATCTTTGTTTGATGCTCAGCTAGATACATATGCTCTTAGTAGATCATGGCGCTGTTATTTATGTACTTCGCCTGGTTCATGTTTTCAGTCCGATCAATAAGGAAAAGCTTTCAATACTGCTATCCTGCAATAACAACTGTACATCACGGAACTGAGGCACATTGAACTGACTCATTTCGGTCTTGGGTGGCGCAAATGCCTGAGAGAGGATCCCAGAGGATCCCAATCCATTTATTCATGCCATTTCTGAGTCATGTTTATGTCTACCACCATGTGCGCTCTTCAAAGCCAGTCAATGACTTCCTGATCTTCAACCACCTCCAACCTTATCCTCTCCATGGCTAAGTTCTCAAACCTATCTAGACCCTTGGTGTCCGGTAAACTGTAACTTGTGAGGACTCCAAAGGGAGAATACCTTATGAAAGAGGCTCAAGTACACGCAAAGGCATGAGTACATGACATGACAACATCCCACTGCCAAAATCTTGAGGTTTAGCACATATCTCCTACGTTTCTCCATCTCAGCATACAGAATGCATTGCCAAGAGCCCTCGCGTCACACCAAGAGAGATTTCACCTTGTCCTTTTCAATTTCACAGGGTGAAATGTGACAAAGAGAACGGCATTTGTTTGGGTAAAATTTGCTTCCTAGTTTCAACGCACAGAAGTTGCAGTCCACCCCAAACGCCGAACAGCATCCATCAGGACATGATGATCAGCTCCGAGGTATCAACGATCGACTGTGCCAAATGGTTCTTGATCCTTACCATACCTGCGGTAAGAACAGGATACAGCTCTGGAGGAGTGTCATCCTTTTCTGGATGACATGAGGTGGTTGATTCAGGATGTGCCTAAGCATCGAAACTTCTGGCGAATGGATGTAACCTCATCCGAAATGGAGTGGAATGAAGTTTGCATAAAGGTGGCGTTCATATGGTATGAAGATTTTAGCAGGAATTCGAGGATCCGAAATCTAGTGCAATGTCTGCCAGTGTGCACCGTTTGAAGGCGAAAATGACAAAGCTTATTTTTGTCAACAGTGCTCAGCGCTTGGCCACAGCCTGGGTTGCTAAATGAGTTGAAAGGTCTGTCATCTGGCTCCAGGATGAAATTCTGTCGCATATTCACTCTTTGCAACTGTCAACATTGAGTACCGATCTTCAAGGCAGTGCTGTCCCTCAGCCCTATGGACAGATCTCTTCTTTGTTCCAAGGGACGGAGGATGGAGGGAAACTCATGCAATGTATAAACACGAACTCTTGGCACAGAGCTTTGCTGGTAAGTATCCAATGACGGCTCTTCCGAGCGTAGTAGTTCGGGACGAGGAGACGCGAAGTTATACAGGTACGGTGGGTTTGTTTGAGATAAATAGTTGAATCCGAGATTCCCAATTATGCAGACGACTACAGCATTTTATTATAGAAAGAATTATTGATTTCATGACCAAATCCCTGCTTGTGTCTACTCCCTCGCCAAAATGCTCCTAGGCCCACTTCATAACCAGTCGGCGACATCCCCATCTTCCACAATCTCCAATTTAATGCCCTTCCTAACCAACCCTCTAAGTCCCTGCCTGTACTCTGGGTGTCTAATCCACCATGACTTCGGTAAACACCAACTGGAAAGAGTCTCCCGCAACCAAGCAACATTCCAGCATGGGCAACAAGGGGCTAAAATGCTCGGGCTCCAGCTCTGGCTCAGGGTGAATGTAGCAGTTGTCGTCACCCTCGTGCAGCATTGTACACTTTTCCACCGTCAGAGTCTTGAGCTTCGGCATAAGTAGTTTGGTGGCCGTGGTGGTAATTCCAGTGGGCGCAAGCTTGGAACATACTTGGGCAAGCGTGATCCCTGCGCACTCGGAGAGAATGAGATTCTCGACGGATGAGTCGGAGGTGAAGAAATGCGAATAATTTGTGTGTTCCTCGATCCCCCGGGCCCAGTTAAGCTCCAATGTTGAAAGAGTACGAGACGCCTGGGCAAAGAATGTTGCCTCAGCGGTTCCTCTGAAATCCAACCACAAATCTGTCGTTCGCAATTTACGTAGTGCAGGGGTGCGCATACATTCGAGGAATGCGGAACCCCAGTCATATTTTGAGCGGTGCCAGCGGATCACCTCCAAGTGCTCAAAAGTCACTGGTGTCCTGAACCACGAAGCCCTGAGGGAATCATCGAGTGGCCTGAACAGCGCTGTTGGACTGTCGAGATAGAATTCGACAATGTTGGGGCACTTGAGCAAGAGTTTGACAACAGTGTCAATGGGTAATGATCCCAGATCAAGGACCGTGATAGAAAAAGGGAGTTTGTAAGGTGGCCTCTCCAACATAACAGTATCACGGATAGAGAGTCGGTGGAGAGACTGGCATTTATTGAGACGAAGCACCTCCACCGAGCTCCTACATCTAAGGGGCCATTCAAGCACGAGGTCCACAGTGGCTGTTAACTTGTCAAAATGAGAGTACCACTGTGGGTCAGATGGTAGATTGCACAGTATGAGGGTTTTAACCCTGGGCAAGTTTGCAATAAGGATGGGGTCTACAAATTGATCAACAAGTCCACTTGAGGTATATTCCATTCCGGGGTAAGAGAAAGCGAGGTGTAGGGGAAGGTTCCTTGAATTCTCGAGATAGGGAATCAAGAGGAAAGGATCGGACTTCTTTCCGGTCATCCCTTTTACGAAGAAACTTGCCGATGTCCACAAGGACGGAGTCGAGTGGACCACCTCTCTCCAGTGCGACGACACTGCACAGAGATTCAATGGAAAGTGGCTCCTGACAGCTCGGGGGAATTCATCCGAACGAGAGAAGGAGACGGGTTGTGGGGCAGCCAGCTTGAAGATGAAGGAGAGTACTTCAAGGGGAAGTTTCCCGCTGGGGGATTGGATAGTGAGGGCGGCTGGCGAGGAAGCATTCATTGTTGGTTCCCAAATGGCGAAAGCGAGCCGGAGAGTGGTGGTGTGTTTCGGTATGGGAAGCTCTACACAGATTTTGAGCCTTCAAAACGAGGCGACGCGAGATTGATGTATATGGGCGAAGACGCGACTTGTTGATGCTTGTTGAATCATTGGGCATTAATAAAGCCCCAGTCCGGTTCCTGGCGCACGACCCTAACCCTTTTAGCCTATACTTTGCATAGGCTCGCAGCCAGTCCCGCTTGTTTGCCCCCCACCCCGCGCGTTTTCGAGTCCCTTTAACATAGTGCTCATTCTGTATACTGCTCCAAATATACCTAAGTATAACAGTGGCCTCAACTGGCTTCTTGACGCATCTGTAGCTACAGTATATCCTGTCATATTCACTCTTTGCGGTTGCTAATGTTGAGTGTCGCGTCCTCAAGGCAGTGCTGTCTCTCAGCCGCCCTATGGGCAGATCACTTCCATGTGTCCAAAGAGCAGAGAATGTAGGGAAACCCATGCAATGGATAAACGTGAACCCTTGGCGGGATGCGTTGCTAACATCGAATAACTGCTCCTCCAAAGGCAGATATTCAGCAAGGGTTGTTTGGGACGAAGAAAGGCGGACTTACATACCGGTTGGTCCGTTCAGGTATGTAGTAGAATCCGGGATTCCCAGTATGCAAACGACTACAGCACTTTATCATAGGCAGAGTTGTGATTGCCGAGTGGTTGCCTATATACATTCCCGCCAAGATATCACTAGGTCGGCTTTACAGCTAGTCGGCGATGTCCCTGTCCTCCATAATCTCTAATTTAATGCCCTTCTTCACCAACTCTCTAAATCCTGCCTGCACTGTGTGCGTCCAGTCCACCGTGATATCAGAAAACACCAATTGGAAAAAGTCCCCTCTAACCAAGCGAAGTTCTAACATGGACAACAATGGTTCGAAGTGTATAGGTGCCAGCTCTCGTAGGAGGTCAACCACACATACGTCGTCTTCCATGTATTCCACGGTACAGCCTTTCACCATCAGACTCCTGAGATTCGGCATAAATATGGTGGCCGTGGTTATATTTCCATTAGGTGTGAGCCTGGTGAATACCTAGGCCAGAATGGTTATTGGGCATCTAGTGAGAATGAGATTATTGACGGACGAGTATGAGGTGAAGAGCTGTGGATAGCTTGTGCGTCCGTCGATCTCCTGGACCTCATGCAGCTCCAACGTCGTGAGAGTATGGGACGCCCGGGCAAAAAAGTTTGCTTCTTCGGTGGATCCTCCGATATCGAAGTCGGGATCTGTCAATTGTAATGTACGCAGAACGGGAATGCTCGCACATTCAAGGAATGTGGAGCCCCAACTATGCTCCGAGCGTTGCTAACTGATCATCTCCAGATGTTCAAAAGTCACCGGTTTCCCGAACCACGAAGCCCTAAGGGAATCGTCGAGTGCGCTATGAGGTGCTTCTGGATCGTGGAGGTAGAATTCGGTGAAAGTGGGGAGGTATCGACGCCACAAATTGAGAGCCGGCGGAGAGACCGACATCTATTGAGATAGAGCTCCATCATGTGGGGACGCATTCTGGTCCAGTCAAGTACGAGATCCACTGTGGCTATCATCTTGTTGATTTGAGGTGGTATTCTCCTGTTTGGGGTAAGAGAAGGCGAGGTGAAGCGGAAGGTTCCTTGAATTTTCAATATAGAGAATCGGGGAGAAGGGATTGTATTTCCTTCTGGTCGCTGCTTTCGCGGAGAGTCGCCGATACCCACAAAGACGCAGTCGACCGGGCCACATCTCTCCAGTGGGATGACACTGCACAGGGTTTCAGCGGAAAGCCGGTCCTCATAGTTCGAGAATAGGATTCGCCCGCACAAGAGAAGGCGACGGGTTGTGGGGCAGTCAACTTGAAGATGGAAGAAAGCACCTCAGGAGGAAATTTCCCACTGGGGGTTTGGAGAAAGTTGAGCATTCGAAGCAGCGCTGTCTTCTCTCGAATTAGGTGGTCCGACCGCTTCGTAGACGCGTCCAGGAACGAAGTTTCTCGGAAATAGATGCAGTTTGACTATGAAGCGAACGAACATGGGCCCCTGTCGAGGAAGTATTCATAATGTCGAAAGCGAGCCAGTGAATGGCGGCGTGTTTTCGATGGGACTTTTGCACAGATTTAAGCCTTCAAAGGATCAAGAATATCGTCCGCGTCATCTCGTTTCTTGCTGAATCAACTCCCAGTCTGGTTCTCGTTACTTGGCTTATATTTCGCGTCGTCTTACACGGCCCACTTTCACTCTACCCCACCCTAATACCTCGATTTCCGCGGTTTTTGGGTCCCTTCAAAGTGGATCTATAACAGTGATTGTTTAGCAATCATGTCAATGCCGAGTACCGGTCTCCGAGGCAGTGCCGTCCCTCGACCCTATGGACAGATCATTTCCTTGTTACAAAGAGCGGAAGATGGAGTGAAACTCATACACTGTGTAAGCGTGGACTCTTAGGAGTGTGCATTGCTGGCACCAAATGATGGAGCTTCCGAGCACAGTAGTCCGCAGGGTCGTTTGGGACGGAGAGACGTACAGCTACATAGGTACCGGTGGTTTTGTTCAGGGTAAGTAGTTGGAATCCGAGAGTCCCAACTGTGTAAACGACTACAGCATTTTATTATAGAAAGAGTTGCTGATTTCATGGCCGTTTTCTTACCTGTCTCCCCCTTGCCAAAATGCCCCTAGGCCCGCTTCATAACCAGTCGGCGACGTCCCCGTCCTCCACAATCTCCAATTTAACGCCCTTCCTCACCAGCTCTCTAAGTCCTGCCTGTACTCCGGGCGTCCAATCCACCATGACTTCGGTAAACACCAACCGGAAAGAGTCCCCCCCAACCAAACGACGTTCCAGCATCAGCAACAAGGGTTCAAATTGCTCGGGCTCCAGCGTTCGTACAGGATAAGTGACATAGTCTTCGTTGTCATCCAGCACTATACACCTTTCCACCATCAGAGCCTTGAGCTTCGGTATAAATTTGGTGGCCGTGGTGATGGATCCAGTAGGCGTGAGCTTGGAACATACTTGGACAAGCATGTCCCTTGTGCACCCGGAAAGAATGAGGTTCTCGACGGATGAATCAGGAGTGAAGAAATGTTGATGGTTTGTGTATTCCTCGATCCCTTGGGCGCAATTAAGCTCCAACGTCGAAAGAGTACGAGACGCCCGGGCGAAGAACCTTGCTTCAGCAGCAGAGGTTCTTTCGAAATCTAAACCAAAATCTGACGTCCGCAATGTACGTAGCACAGGAGTTCTCGCACATTCAAGGAATGCGGAACCCCAGTCATATACTGAGCGGTGCCAGCGGATCACTTCCAGGTGCTCAAAAGTCACTGGTGTCCTGAACCACGAAGGCGTGAGAGAACCATCGAGTACCCTGCTCGGCGCCCCCGGGAAGTCGAGATAGAATTCGACAATGTTGGGGCACCTGAGCAAGAGTTTAACAGCAGTGTCGATGGGTAAAAAACCCAGATCCAGGACAGTGATGAAGAAGGGGAGTCTATAAAGCACCTTCGGATCCGGAACGGAAACATGTATAGACACTCGGCGGAGAGACCGGCATCTATTAAGGTGAAGCACCTCCACTGAGTCCGTACAACTAGGGAAATGCTCAAGTACGAGGTCTGTAACGGCCGTCAACCTGTCAAGATGAGAGTACCACTGCGAGTCAGGTAGTGTATTGCACAGTACAAGGGTTTTAACCCTGGGCAAATTTGCGATAAGGATGGGATCCACAAATTTATCAACGAGTCGATCTGAGATATCTTCCCTTCCGTGGTAAGAGAAAGTGAGGTGGAGGGGAAGATTCTTTGAATTCTCAAGGTAGAGAATCAAGAGGCAAGGATCGGACTTCTTCCCGGTCGTCCCTTCCGAGAAGAAACTTGCCGATGTCCACAACGATGGAGTCGAGTGGGCCACCTCTCTCCAGTGCGACGACACTGCACAGAGATTCAGTGGAAAGCGGGTCTTGACAACTCGGGGGAATTCGTCCGAACGAGAGAAGAAGACGGGTTGTGGAGCAGCCCACTTGAAGATGTAGGAGAGCACTTCTGGAGGGAGTTTCCCGCTGGGGGATTGGATAGTGTTGGGCGCCCGAAGCGAAGTTGTCTCCTCCCGGATCGAACGATCCAATTCTTTGGTGGACGCGTCCAAGGAACGAAGTTTCTCGGAAATGGATGCAATTTGACTACGAAGCGAACGAACGTGAGCTGCTGGCGGGGGAGTGTTCATTATTTGTTCCTAAGTGTCGAAAGCGAACCGGAGTGTGGTAGTGACGTGTTTCGGTAATGGGAGCTCTGCACGGATTGTGAGCCGTCAGAACGAGGCGACGCGAGATTGATGTATCGGTATGGGTGAAGACACGATTTGTTGATACTTACTTGCTGAGTAATCGGGCGTTAATTAAGTCCCAGTCTGGTCCCTGGAGTCTGGCGCACGATCCCAAGCATTTTAGCTTGTGTGCATTTCGCGTAGGCCACGCAGCCCAAACATAGCCGACCCAGCCCGCTCACCTCACCCCACGCGTTTTGGAGTCCCTTTGACATAGTGCTCATTCTGTGTATCACCCCCAAAATACTTATAATAGCGATTATAATGCTGTTGAATAGCATGTTCTACATGTGGACGGATGCTGCCCTACCGAGGCCTCAATTAGCTTCTAATAAAAAGTCAAACGGGGTCATATGATCTATCTGCGATATCGGGTCCGGACTGCATCCGGACCGTGACCCCGACCATGTCCAGAACCTCCTGCCAGTATATTTCCACTGCAGCGCTCACCTGCATCCAGAATTATCACCATGACAGATACAACCACCAAGCCCATGCGTCAACGCATGGAGGAGTACATCAACGACCTCCAAGACAAAATCGTCGTCGCATTCGAGAAACTCGACCCTAAATCCCCTCCATTCAAACGGGATTCCTGGGTCCGTGCACAGGGAGGAAGCGGTCGTTCATGCGTCTTCGCAGTTCCTCCAGATGATGAAGCGCGATCCACCGAACCACACCAATCCGTACTCGAGAAAGCCGGCGTAAACATTTCAGTCGTCCACGGCGTACTTCCACCCGCAGCGATTAGACAAATGAGAGCGGACCACAATTCAATGCCTCTCCCAGACCGATCGGAAGGCCTTCCTTTCTTCGCGGCGGGCATCAGCCTTGTCATTCACCCGCGAAACCCCCACGCACCTACTGTGCATGCCAACTATCGTTATTTCGAAATCACAGAACCCAAACCCGAGGACGAAGGCAACCCCACGTCATCGCCCAAAGTCCTCGCATGGTGGTTTGGTGGAGGCTCGGATTTGACCCCTTCGTACCTTTACGAGGAAGATGCGGTTCATTTCCACTCGACGATCAAGAAAGCTTGTGATGCACATGGCCCACAGCTTTATCCTACCTTCAAGAAGTGGTGCGACGAATACTTCTTCATCACCCACCGCGGCGAGTCCCGGGGTATTGGTGGCCTGTTCTTTGATGATCTTAACGAGGGAACACATCAACGCCTTAGCCCCGCTAACGAGGTCAAACGACCTGTGACTCCAGACGAGATTTTCGCATTCGTCAAAGATCTCGGGGATGCTTTCGTGCCTTCCTATCTTCCCATCCTCACCCTTCGACACTCGATGCCCTATACACCCCATCAACGCCGTTGGCAACTTCTCCGCCGTGGACGTTACGTCGAGTTTAACCTCGTCTATGATAGGGGCACCAAGTTTGGTTTGATGACGCCTGGAGCTCGGATCGAGTCTATTCTCATGAGCTTGCCCGAGACCGCAAGATGGGAGTACATGAGCGATCTTGGTTCTGAGGAAGGAACAGAGGAGGCCAAGTTGTTACAAGTTCTGAGGGAGCCACGAACTTGGGTGTAAACAAGGAGAAGGATCAAAGGCAGGTTTCAAATGTATTGTATCTCTGCAAGGAGCCGGATACTTTTGCGTATGGCGTACTTTTAGTATTAATCTTATCATTACATCATGAACAGCCTGCGTTTCGCAGTTTCCACGTTCCCCTCAAAGAAATTGATGTATCATGCCTAATACATATTCCATCTCGTGCGTGTGCACTTCCATGCCAAAAAATAGAAGCAGTTGGAGAGAGCGGCGAGGGCCAAAGGCACCCCTCCTCACGCTAGTTAGGGTGGTCCACTCGTTAAAAGGTTGAACCATCGTGATCAGCTACGCATCTGGATCATTAACGACAAACAAATGTTTATTTATATCCGGCCTGTGATCTCAAATTATTTCTCGTTCCTACAGCACTCATAACCCACAACACCACACGAAAGTGAGAGCACGTACCACATACCATAATGGATCCTCTAGCCGGAATGGACGAAACTTCATCGGAGGACGAGACCGCCTCCCAAACAACCGAAGACGAACTACCAGAAAACCAACCACCACCGATCCCAGCGCCTGTCATCCGACCTCCTCCCCCACAAGCCCAAACACCTCAAGTCCGCGTTTCGCGCGCCAGACCACCTAACTATGAACTACGACATGTTCTCCGAGGACACACCATGTCAATATCAGCCGTCAAGTTCAGTCCTGATGGGAAACTGCTTGCGTCTTGCGGTGAGCTTTCTTTGCCTTGTAGGATACGAGCACTAGTATCTGATCTGCCATCGTATCATTACAGGTGCAGAAAAGGTCATCAAGATCTGGAATCCGGAAAACGGAGAATTTATTCGTGACTTGAGTGGTCATACTCAAGGACTCTCGGATATCGCCTGGTCGTCCGATAGTGTTTTTCTAGCATCTGCTTCGGACGACACGACAGTTCGAATATGGAACGTTGAGCTGGTGCGCAACCTCCCTTTCCATCCCACGACTTCCTGATAATTCATTCTTATCGCCTAGGGTCTAACTCAAAAAGTACTGAAAGGCCACACGAAATGGGTGTTCTGCCTCAACTACAACACCGCTTCAAATTTACTCGTATCAGGCGGATGTGAGGGGGACGTGCGGATATGGAACGTCGCAAGAGGTGCGCTCCTATTCCAATATTCACACCTGATATCAAGCTCACCTGCGACCCGTTAGGAAAATGCATGAAAACTCTCCACGCTCACTTGGACTACGTCACTGCAGTACACTTCAACCGCGACGCTACATTAATCGTCTCCTGCGCTCTCGACGGTCTAATGTAACCCTTCCATCCCAACTTCTCACTTTAATCCTCTACTCATTCACTCACACAAACCCCCCTAGTCGAATCTGGAACACCGCTGATGGGCAGTGCCTCAAAACACTAGCAGAAGGACACGACGCCATCTGGTCCGTCTACCCGCCGCCTTTCCTGCAAATGGTTCCATTACTAACTTTCGTATCTCTATCTTGAAGCCAACAAGTCCAATTCTCCCCCAACTCCAAATACATCCTCTCCACAGCCCACGACAGTGCGATCCGTCTCTGGGACTACCAAACAACACGATGCCTCAAAACCTACGTCGGCCATGTCAACAACAAGTACTGTATCTCTGCGTGTTTCAGCGTCACGGGTGGGAAATGGATCGTAGCTGGGAGTGAGGATCATAAGACGTACATCTGGGATTTACAGACGAGGGAGATTATGCAAGTGTTGGAGGGGCATACTGGTAAGTTGTACGTTCCTTGCAACGTTGCGAGTGTTGATGAGCTGCCTCGGGGGTAGACGTTGTCGTTGCCGTTGCGGTGAGTCTCTCATCCAAGATCACGTCTTACCCAAACTTATCTTTACCTAGACACACCCCATCGAAAACATGATCGCTACTGGATCTATCGAGTCCGATCTCACCATCCGCCTCTGGTACGACCGCGGCGGTAATCCATAATACAATCGGAATCCAGAATTGCGTCGAACATCTTGTATCTTTGCC
This sequence comes from Podaxis pistillaris, assembly GCA_018524465.1. NCBI lineage: Eukaryota > Fungi > Basidiomycota > Agaricomycetes > Agaricales > Agaricaceae > Podaxis > Podaxis pistillaris. The sequence goes on from JAEUWN010000449.1 coordinate 21,404, forward strand.
AGCTTATGCCATCCTATCGTCCTGTCCTGTATACCCTCTGTGTCACTAACCCTTCATACCTCCGGTCTAGTAAAAAGCAGTGTCCATTGTAAAAAAAAAAAGCAAACCCCGTAACAATATATAATATTACAAGCAACCAAAAGCAAATGCAGATCCACATCCAATAACTCAAGCCTTCGCACCGAATTACAAGCTTCACCTGAGCGGCTCGGCCGTCCTCAAGTCTGCCCCCCCCCAAAAAAAAAACTTGTCACCAAGACATCCCTGCCAAAACAAGAGAAAACCACTCACGTTTCGCAACCTCCTTATCCGCCTCCGTCAACCCCGAATCATGCGCCTCAAGGAACGCATCTACCTCATCCAAAACTTGATCATCCCCGTCCCCACCTTCACCAAACTCGTCCTCATCCTCCTCGTCCTCTTCACTGTCCTCAGCATCATCAATCGCAAACGGCGTACGCTCCATCACGGCTGCATTCGCCTTTGCCACAGCTTGCAACATCGGCAACGCATCCGCGTCCCTGTCTTGATCTGGCGTGGGTGGTGTTGGGGTTGGTACTTCCGGTAGAGATTTTCCTTTATCCTCGGTTGTGCTGTCTTTCTCTTTGGTAACGCTTGGTACGATGAGGTTGGACGAGGATGAGGAAGCAATAGTCGTTGATGTAGTTGTAGTGGTAAGCGTCGTACTCGTATCGCTCGATTTGAGACTCGACTTGGACACCGACTTGCGCATCGAAGGTGTAAGTAACGATTCACGCGCTTTCGGCTCCTCAAGTTTCGTATACCGCCCAATCGAGGGCTTGTGAATAACCTAAACGCGAATTGACTGTCAACCACCATCCGGCATGCGGAAATAACACCAAGGCACACCTGATGCTTCCCAATGGTCTTCCCAAGCTCATCCGTAAGCATATGAAGCATCTTCTTGTTACTATCCGTGGCGATCGATGACCACAAGTCACCCAGGAACCCGGTAGCAACACCACCGCTCGAGATGGGGAGCTCCATCTCGGGTAGAGGGGCGAGTTTGAACGAGGCAGAGAGGTCGGTTTCGAAGAAAGATTCGAGGATTTCATCAGCAAGGACTACCATGCGGAACCTGTGACACGTAATTGGTTTTTGGTTTCAGTATGGGGGCAGTAGAACGTACGTCGCGAGATTGAGATAGGGCTGGTTTGACTCGATAGGCGGTGGAGATTGCGGTACCTCTTCGCCCTCTTTCGATTCCGGTCGAGGAAGCAACGCGTCACCGTATTCGAACGCGTTGGTCATGAATCGACTCACAGCGCCAAGGTAAGCGTCACCGATCTCGTAACGGAAGATGAACTTTAGGCGGACGGCATCAACTTTGGGTGCGAAGGGAAACAGCAGAGGAAACTCACCAAGAACGACTCGGACAACGTCAACACCTCATCCTTCGTCAAATACCCATCCTTATTCTTATCATGCAAATTAAAGAACCACTCAATATTCTCCATCAAATCATTAAACATCACTCCATCCAACCCCGATACCAAATCCTACCCAAACCCTCCCAATCAGCCACCACACCAACCAAAGAGGAACAAAAACTCACCTGGAACGACAACGCTCCTCTACACGATGTATCCCAAAAATAAAACAACCGATCAATAAACTCATGCTCCGCCACCTCCCTATCAACCCTCTCCTGGAACCCATTCCTCACAATCTTCTCATCCCTCGCCCAAGTCGCAACCTCACTTAAAAACTGCCTAAATGTCCTCAACCCGATCCTCGTCTCCGGCTTCTCCTCTCCCGTACTCCCATCAGCAGTACTGATCAAACTCACAGGCGGCAATGCCGCAGGAGGTGGAGGAACCAAACACATCGCTTTATACAACGCATCATAGATCAACCCGGTTTGTTCTTTCGTGAATCGGCCGAGGGATTTGAGGTTTCGAATGGCGGAACGTTTGGAGAAGGATTCGATGCTGTGGATGATTTCGGAGCGGTAGCGTTTGCGTTCGTGTTGGATTGTTTCGTCGGTGATGATGGAGAATTCGCGGAAGGAGACGAGGAGGAGTTCTTGGAAGCGGGTTATGGCGCGGGCACGGGGATCGGAGGAGGTTGGGTGGGCAGAGTCGCCGAGGGAGGCAAAGTAGTCACGCATGAGGCTTTGTAGGAAAGGATTAGTTAGTGGTAATAATGGTGTGCCTCGGCACACGTACTTGAGGAAGCCACCGTCATCTTGGATCTGAAGCAGTTGCTCGCCGTTGATTTTGAGAATTGCTGAACTAGACGTCAGTCATTACACCACGCGAGTGCAATACACCAACCTAGGCTTTATCAAGGTTCAGTATTAGGACTAAAGGCTCAGAGTAGTCACGTACCCCACTTGGAAGAGAACCTTTGGACCCATACAGAAGAAACAATCGACAATCCGGAACGCAAAGACCATGGGCATGCTATTGATGAATCTACACCGAAGAAAGGCATGGGTATGAAATGCATAAAGCAGGAGACAGACTCACAGACTGAGGAACCAAGGAAGGGACGCGACCGACAGCTGAACATCAACTGCCTGGAAGTGTTCATGAATCATGGGTAAACATCTCTGCACCAAAGCTTCAAAAACGCGTTGGTCTAATAGAGTCCCATGCATGGAGGGACTATAGCCGAATCAGCGCCAACCACCGAATTGCGAAGAGGAATACCAACGCATAGTATCCCGGTAAAAGACGATCGCAAAGGACTTCAAGAAGCCAGAATGCTTGCTCTTCTGACATGTATCTAACGCCACGTTTCAGCCAGGATTCGAAGCAAGAAGAACCAGCTCCTACATAAGAATAGCAGCCGCAAGGATATTCATAGCCTAACGACCCGGGTTACCACGAACCTCGAATAATTCAACAAAGCACACGTACCTGACAATACCCCAACTCGGGATTCTTAAACGAATACGCCTGCAGCACCCTCCTGAGCGCCGCGATCCCTTCCTCGGACTGATACCCCGCATATTCGGGTAAACTCCGATGCAAATCTTTCTCAATATCCTCCGTACTCGTACTTGTCCGTCCTTTATGTTCTTCCAACAACCGATCGTAATATCCTGGATTCGCGTAGCGCAGGAATATCGAACCAGAGAGCGTTTCCCACATCTCGCCGCGGAGCCTGTTCGGAAGACCAACTTGGACTAGGCGTGTGCATTGAGGGTATCGGAGGAGAGTCAGGTTGCGACCGTGGGCTGATGTTGATGGGTTAGTTAGTGTGTCTGGGTTTGGCATTGACGCGGGTTAGGAAGAGGTGTGTTGTGCTTACCCTTTAGATATGTTGTCCATAGCTTCAGTTTAGATGTTTCGCGTAATCTGTGATAGGAATGTGTGTGAGAGGGTCATAGAAGGGGAAAAGGCGATAAGTGCACTTTTTAGGGTCACCGGGGAATTTAAACTTGAGGCCCAACCCTCCATGATATGTTGTTTCGGCACCAGCGTCTTTCTCGGCACCAGGAACGTTGCTAGCGGCTTCCTCACCATCTGCAACAGACGGTTCTGTGATCAGGCTCTCTGAGAAACACGTCTTTGCAAAACCCTTGACAGCTTTCATCTGTCCCTTCTGCAGCTCAAGCTTGAGTGCATCACGGAGGAGACTACAGAACAAATCAGCAGTGGGGCGTAAAGACGTGAGTTGGACGATCTAACAACACGAGGCAAATCAGTCGTTTCTGGTCTCGTACTTGACAATAGACAACGTACGATCTTCATGCCATGCCAAGTCAATAGACTGAGTGCGTAAATGCCAGCGCGTGCATTAAGGCGCTCTACTCGGCGGATAGTGGACAGTGGGATGGTGAACCGCACAGACTTGCGATCCAGAGACGCGAATGCCAGGTACGGTGCAATGATGTACAGCTTTCCAGCCTACCAAAAAGGCCATGATGTTAATCTGTCCTCACTCCTGGTACAGATGAGCGCCCCATACGCACATACGAATCCTCAACACCCTGCTCTCCCAAGCTCAACACAGCATTAATGTCCATCTTCTCTACCTCATGCACGCCTACATCCTTACTGGTGCCCTGAGTTGATGGCTGAGCAGAGACATAGGTTGTAGATGGAGGAATAGAAAAGAAAATCTGAGTGAGCTGGTCTTTGGTTGGTTCTTTAAAGTTGCGGAGAGCAGTGGATATCGTTGCCATGTGCAGAGTAGGAGTGGAAAGGTGGGAGTGGCGGTGATGGTTAGGAGAGGAGACGAACACCAAGTCTCTTGCCGAAATCACCTTGCCTTATTTGGTATCATGCGTTTCTTATCACTCTTCACAAGACAAATGTCGCACTCTCCATTCAAGCGCCAGTTCCCCCCGCTCTATCAGGGCACAGGCAACAGTGCAACAGACAGAATCGCTTTCTTTCATGTCCTCGAACGTCTCAAGGTATTTGTTCTCCCTTTTGCCATCTGAACTAGACCTGACTTTTGATCAGACACAGAAACGCACTGGGTGGGTGAACAACAACGTTCGTCCCTTCTATCCCTCCTCTCCCGCTATTGCCCAACCAAAAAGCAGATTCCAGATGCCGAAAGGTACGCACGTCTCCCAAACTCAAACTCAACCTAACAACGCGTCCCGTCCAGTATTTCAGACCACATGTACCGCATGGCCGTTCTCGCGATGTGCACATCCGACACCTCACTCGACATCCCAAAGTACGTCCTTCCAGCCCACCCCATTCGAAACAGCGCTAATTTCCTGAACAGATGCGTCATGATGTGTGTCGTACACGACCTCGCAGAGGCCCAAGGTACTTCTCTTACTCCTACCATACTCCACCACTATGAACTCAGCCTACCCCACAGTTGGCGACATTGCACCTAGAGAAGGCATCCCGAAAGAAACAAAACAGCGCCTCGAAGCAGAAGCTATGCACAACTTTGTACACGTCATGCTACACAACTCCCCAGCCGCCCAAAGAATAGAAGCTCTCTGGCATGTATGCGCATTCTGTCCCGTTACCTTGTCCTTGCCCCTCAATTGTTACTCCGCAGGAGTACGAAGAAGGCAAGACGTCGGAGGCCAAGTTTGTCAAAGGCCAGTAGCTCCTCCTTGTGCCTAATACCTCACTTATATGCGCTGTATAGACCTCGATCGTTTCGAAATGGCTTCTCAAGGTACACCATGCCGTCACCCTTTACGCGTGCCCTCGCTCACCCCATCCCGAACCAGCCCTGGAATACGAAAAACGACACAAGACAGCTCTCCAGCCATTCTTTGATAGCAGTATACCCAAGATCAACCATCCCGAAGTCAAATCCTGGGGCTCCGACTTGTTGGCAGAACGCTCACTTCACCAATCCCAACCAACGGATACTACAAACGCAGATTCTCTTCTCCAAAATGACAACTAGATTTTACCGTTAACACTTAAAAAAATACAACATAAGAAATTCTCCTAGACCCCTCTTGTTCTGTTTTCCCCCCTCTAATGATGGAACAACCTCAACGAAGTATGCGCAAACACCATCCCATGCTCGTCCGCCGCCTTCACACACTCCTCATCCATCACACTTCCACTCGGCGCCGCCAAATACCTAACACCACTCTTCCTCGCCCTGTGCACATTATCCGGGAATGGGAAAAACGCATCGCTCGAACACGCAACCCCATCCAGCTTCCCGGCCCACACTTTCTTCTCCTTCACACTCAAAGGCTCAACAACCCCTTCAAACAAACTCTCCCAATGCTCCTTCTCACCCCCTTCAAGTTCCTCTCCAGACACATATAAATCAATCGCATTCGCCTTTTCCGCCCGCTTCACCCCTTTCTTGAACGGAAGATCAATCACGCGAGGGTGGTGTCGCAACCACCATAAATCAGCTTTCCCACCCGCGAGTCGTGTGCAGTGAATCCTTGACTGTTGTCCCGCACCGATGCCGATGATGGCTCCACGGTACGCATACGCGACGCTGTTGGATTGGGTGTACTTGAGCGCGAGGGTCGCGACGATGAGATCCGTTACGGCTTCTGCTGGAAGGTCTTTGTTCTTCGAAACGAGGTTTTCGAACAACTTGGCATCGATCTTGGCGTCATTGCGTTTCTGTTGGAGGTACACGCCGTAGACTTGTTTCGTCTCGACTTCGGGTGGGACGTAGTTCGGGTCGATCTGAGTGTCTTATGTCAGACGTTGAAACCCAAAGTGGACGAGAAAGTCGTACCTCGAGCACGCAGTATTTGCCGCCCTTCTTTTTGCTGAGGACTTCGAGAGCCTCAGGAGAGTAGCCCGGGGCGATGATACCATCTGAAACCTCGCGGGAGATGATACGAGCCGTGGCGAGGTCGCAAGGCGCGGAGAGGGCGACGAAATCTCCGAAGGAGGACATACGGTCGGCACCTGGAAGGAGGTCATAAGTTATGTGAATGCAAGGCCAACGTGATGTTCCATACCCCGAGCACGAGCATAGGCAGCAGCAAGGAGAGTGAGTGGCTCCTTGAGATCGTCTACGCCATAGACCTTCTTTTCAGTTTCGTTGAGCTCGATACCGACTGCGGCACCAGCAGGCGAAACATGCTTGAAAGAAGCAGCAGCAGGAAGTCCGAGAGCCTCCTGTAGCTCCTTAACCAATGCATAAGAGTTGAGGGCATCGAGAAGGTTGATATACCCAGGAGAACCGCAGAGTGCTATCCAAAATTTAGTGCTAAGCAAGAGCGCACCTCCAAACCAACTCACCCTTGAAAGGCAGCTTCCCATCATCCACAAACGCTTGCGCAGGCTTCTGGTGCGGGTTTGCACCATACCTCAACGCAATCCTCTGCACAGGTGCAACCAACCTCCCCTCCTCCAACTCGGCGGACGCATATTGCTCCCTAAAATACCCACTAATCGCTGCATCATACCTCGCAGTCTGTTCAAACGCCTTCAATGCAAGCTTACTCCTCACGCCCTGTCCAACATCCCCATTCCCCTTCTTCCACAAATCCAAAAACTCGGTATAATCAGCGGGATCGGAGAGGATGGAAACGCGGGAATGGTTTTTTGCTGCGGCGCGGAGGAGGGTGACGCCTCCGATATCAATTTCTTCGATAGCATCTGCGAGGGTGCAGGTGGGTTTTGAGATGGTTTGAGTGAAGGGGTAAAGGTTGCAGACGACGATGGAGATGGGGGAGATGTTTTGGGCGGAGAGGTCTGCTTCGTCGGAGGGGATCGAACGAGCAAGAATGCCTGTGGAATGGTTATTTTTAGTGTGTTTCTCGACGGAGGGATAAGTGTATAGGCACCTCCGTGAACGGCTGGGTGGAGAGTTTTGACGCGACCGCCTAGCATTTCAGGGGCTTTTGTGATGTCGGAAACGTCCCTGTACGAATGTGTCGGTCATTATTTCGGATTCGCCTACGCGTTTGACGAAGGTTATTCCTTACTCGATAGGGATACCTGCATCTCTGATCTTTTTTGCGGTCCCTCCTGATCCCAACAAGCGCACGCCAGCCTCGGAGAGCCCCCTGGCGAGCTCGAGGAGGTTGGTTTTGTCGTACACGGACAACAAGGCTTCACGAGTGCTTAGGTCAGTATTGTATTTTGGAAATGTTGGTAGGAGACGTGCCTATGTGTTGGGACATGGTGGTCTGTTTGTGAAAAGAATTCAAATGAAATCGATCTTCTAATCGGTGGCTTTCGAGATAAGATAAGATAGCAGTACAGAAGGAGGTGCCTAAGAATAAAATAGGAGCAAATACTTTGCACTGCTTTAGTGACGACCCCACGTGTATCCTACGTCCCTTCAAGATTCTGTCATTCATTTCTCTGACATGGGAGACACAAACACATCAATATGCCCTCACTGTGGCCACTCCAAATTAAACATTTCGCCATCTAAACACACAACCCCTGGCGACATCGTGTTCATCCACGCCGAAACTCAACGCCTCGATGCTCTCATCGAACAACTCACCACCCGACGAGCAGCCCTCCTACGCAAACTCAATTATACTCAATCTGTCACTTACTCACTTCCCCCAGAACTCCTCTCCACGATCTTTCAATACGCATTCCCACCTCCATCTTTCAAACCCCGCATTCAACTCGAGTCTTTAGAGGCAGATGACCCGGTGTCGCCGCGCACAACACATGATGTCCTTCCAGACCCGCCTGCCCGAGAGGAAGTTGTAGCTACTCCGATAGTTCTGGGTGCTGTGTCATCTTATTGGCGCCAAGTCGCGTGGTCTACGCCGCAGTTATGGTCTTCCCTCGATTTACGTCCTACCAACTCGGGGACTGTTGCAAGAAGTGTCACCCTATTGCAGCTCTACGCTCAAAATGCAGGATCCGCAGGCCTCCATCTGCAGGTAGTATTCCACTGGGGAGTTGTTCTGGGGAGGTCAGACGACGCATTTGCAGAACTTGCGCAGCCTCTCACAGATGTGCTGTTCTCGACTGAGTTGATACCGAGGCTCCGGACATTGGTGTTGTCGAATCCACCTGTGGCGTGGATGTCACAATTGACGATGGGGTTCGAAAACCTGGAGACGTTTGCGTTGGTTACGACGGTACCTGCTTTGGAGATGACGGACATTGTGTTGTCGAATGTGCCTGCCTTGCGGCGTGTTTCGTTGAGAGGGCTGAAAGGGGAGGTCGTGGTGCCCTCTTCGACGATACATACTCTTACACTACGCGAAATGCCGATTGACAGGATGGTCCAACTCCTCTTGTCATCTCCAAACCTCGCCAACTATTACGCTATCGACTGTGAACGCCCTCGCGCCACACGAAGTACAACCTGGTTACTCTCTAACAACTTCTCTCTAGAGTACCTCGAACGATTCGAATGGTCAGGTCTCTACGACCGTTGGACTCGTAAACTTCTCCAACACCTCCGCCTTCCATCCCTTACATACCTCCATCTCAACGAAGATTTACCAACGTTCGAACCAGACATCATGAACTTCTTCACCCATCTCCCTCCCTCAATGACGACTCTCCATCTTTCCAGGTTCTGGGACTATACCACTCTATCCGACTTGTTTACACACCTCCCTCAAGTTCAGAAACTCATCCTCGACAACTGTGAATATGAAGTAATACCCGAAGTTCTTGAACTCCTCACACCTTCCTATTCCGAACTGCCACAAACGCCATTTATACAACTATCAAACAAGCATCTACCGAATCTTAGGATCTTGGCGATTGAGAATACGACGTTTGCCAATAGCAATATGGATGGGTTTCCCGAGGCCATTTCGGACGCTATTGCGGAGGTTATGGTAATGCGGACGTGCATGCGGCCGGATACGGGCTTTAGATTGGGAATAACGCCGGCTCATGTCAAGTGGACTCCTAAAGTAAAAGATGAGTTGCGGGAAGTTGTGCGGAGTGGAGTTTTGTTGCAGGTTTTGGAGAACGGGTCGTTTGTAGATTGGCTTTGATCCATGTATCAAGACAGATACAAGTATGTATATCACGGAGTGCGTAAACACTCCTGGTACAAGTAGAGGATATGCTCAATAGGAACCAATTAAATTAGATCGATCTTATTCTCTCAAATAAGTCTGAATAAAGTCAACAAGAGCGGTAGACCGCTTGAGTCCAGTTTGGTCATCACGCGCATTGGTCGGATGGGAGGATACTAGGGACAGGCTGAGCTGGAGGTCGCGTTATCGTCCCGGACTGCAGAGTGAAGAACCGCTGGGCGGATCTTACTCTGAGGATTTGTTTAGTGTCTTACCGGGAATATGCGGTGACAGCGAGCAAGTAGCTATAAAACCTGGGATGAATAAGACCATGAAGTTATATCATGCACTGACTAGGGTATGGACTACGTTAGATCACGAAGATAGAGTGTACCTGTGGGAAAATGGGGAAGCCAGGAAGTACAGTGTTTGTCGAGGATGATGGAGGACTGGTGAATGGTGGAAGGCGCCGTGACGGCGTCATCCTGCTCAGCTGGAGGCTGGGTGCTTCCGTCTGAGGCATCTTTGCTCAGTACCTTATTTGGCCGAACAAGGCAACGCTCGCTATCATCGCCCAATATCTTCTGTGGCTTAAGGGCCAGGTCATTAGTCGAAGTCAATCCCCCGTGGTCTAGGTGAGGCGGATACATAGTAGAAAAACCGTCATGAAAATGCCGAAGAGAGTAACATACAACAAATATAGTGATTGACTGTCACTCGACACACTTGGACCTTGAGCCCGTCCCTCTGGACCAAAAACTCCTGAAAAATCCTCAAAATTGGATACAGTACATATCTAGCTCTCTGTTAAATAACTTGTAATTTGGATCAAAGATTGAATTTTAGCGAGGCAACCAAACAAAGAATCCGTTGGAAATGGGGGTAGTCGACTTTTGATCGTGTCACTCCACTTAGTTTGCCTAATTTCCGGGTATCAAAGATGCGCTGTTCTATTCAGTACCGTGTAACCTGGGTTTCTAGACAGAAAGCCCGGAGTATAAGGACAGGACTATGACAGGGCGGTGGCATCTACCTGAGAGTATGTACCATAGTAATGATTCAAAAAAAGGTGCAAGAAAGACTCTTGTCCATCTTTCTTCACCCCCACCATGACAAATGCCATCCAGACCTAAAGAAAATGCTCTGGTCAACTCCCATGTTGACAACAGGGCCTCGGACTGCGATGGAGGTGACATAAATATACAGGTGTTATAGAATGATCTGGCTTGGGAATGGCCAAATGTTGCGCGGGTGCTCACTGATGAGAGAAATGGCTATATTGGGCATCGTGTGAATAATTATAAAATCAGAATACGGATAATACGGCGCTTATTATCGTGCAGACCCTAGGTCATCGGGATGATTTGCTTGCATCTGCTCCTTGAAGTGGTCAGTCAAATCCTTGCTCAGGCTCATGTCTGGATACCTATCAGCGTTGAAAAGCCAGATGCTCATGGGTTGACTTACTGGTAAACATACGTTGGAGCTCGTTGTGTACTCGAGCCCACACGCCTCTCTCAGCTTGGATATCATACTGGCCTCACTTTCATCTGATGCAGAAACACCATGTATCAGGCGTTTCGATAGGAACGTGGCGTAGAAGGATTGGAAGGCATCTTTATCTTCGATATATTTGTACAGTATCATCTGGCATCCAGCCATCAGGTCGAGGTCGCAAGATCCCAAAAGGAAAAGGAGACGAACCACGCGATTTAGAGCACCTTCGGGGTCACCCTCCTCGATGACTTTGCTATTCTTGCGCAGCAACAAATCTGTATGCTTCGCCAGGAGTTCTGGAGACCTCGAGGTTGACGTTCCCGTCGCTGGATTTTTGTTAACAAACTCACGACAGGCCTTGTCCAAACTCGATAGAAAACCTGCCTCCTTTCGGAAACTCTTGTTTACTGTTTCTGTGTTCTTGTGATGTACTTCGAACAAAGCATCCACGTATCCTTTAGGGTCGAGCGCATCGGCACTATCTCCTGCCTCTTCAATGAGTCTTGACACGGCTCCCATTCCTGCCTTCTTCACATGGTCCTCAAACTTCTTCTGTAGTGGTTCCAGACCTTCTGGGATACGAGGAAGAAGGGTGTACATCCGCTGAAGGTCCTCATCAAGGAGTGATTGGAAGTTTTCCCACATTAGGTGGGAGTGTTCTCGGATGAGGACATGTTCACATCTAGTGACCAAGGGCTTCCTTGTTTGTGCATTGAGATAGCAATCGACGCGATCCTCCTCCTCTTTAACCATTCCTCCGCCCTCTTCAGGTAGTCTGACATGGTGTTTGCTGCGACGTAGGTTTCGGACTCGTGTTTGTAGTACCTTTCTGTGGTCTCGATGAATGGGAGTTCGAAATGGTCTCTGTAAACATCTAGACACGCCTTGTTCGTGTCCGTTTCATCAAGACCAAGTGATACGAAAGAGTCAACTACTTTCTTCACAAGACCTTGGTTAATAACTTCTCCATTCCGTTGTGCTTCGATAAGTCGCAGGATCGCACTGGCAAGTTTGTGTTGCTTATTCTGGATCGGAATGAAGAGGTCATTCTTCCACTGTATGAGTGCAAGCTGCCAGAGATAACCAATGAATACTCCTGGGTCAAACATGGGTGTAATGACGCACTGTATGCACGGGGTAAACGCGCTTCCTGCCTTCGCCTTGTTCCCGTCGTACCCAGTGGCAATTCAGATAAGTAAACAGACGGTTAATGTAATTGGCTCCTGTTGTATAGCGATCCCATTCGGCGGCGTAGAATTCTAACAAAGCTTCATCCTGAAGTGATTCAGCTTTCTAAGAAAGTCCCCTTCAATGCTCATATTTGGAGCAGTCAGACTGCACCGTACCTCACGAAGAGATTTTAGGTGGGTGGCAAAATAGCGCATCAGATGGCTATACAAATCGGAGCACATCAGGTTTGCCTCGGCTGACATAGGCATAAGGCATGCAATATAGGAGAGGCAGTCAGAATACGTAGTATGGGTGGCGTGGGCCCCTGATTCTGGCAAGGAACGACCCATGGGCAACCATGTACAGTAATTATATGCAACAGTGCATAGTGACATTCACTGGGTATGAATTAATGAGATTTTGCAATCCCGGAACCAGATGAGCATGTTCACCTTGGAAAATGATACTGCAGTCTGCGGCTTCGTCATGATGTGGTCTATGCCCTCCTCGAGGAAGGCCCACATTGTGGTGGGATCTGACACTGCAACGGGTATGGGCGCGGGGTTGTGGGACATGGCGGTGGCAGTGGTGGTGGTGGTAAGAAGGATCCATCTATCTATCTACCATAGCGGTGTGTGATCCCAATCCCCAACTCTGTCATGATTAATTCACATGACATAAACACAATCACACAATACAAGTTTATGGAGCTGGCAAGTGGCACAGCAGGGCACAATATACTGGTGGACATATAACAGATCACATACACACTCTGACAAACAAAGTGAAAAATAAGTGATGGACAGGATACAGGAGTTGGAAATGCAGGACAAGTGACCAAGACATGAAACAAATAACATGACAACACGAGTGGTAACAAGAGGAGGTCTCATGACTATTGCGGAAGGTAATGATTCAGGGTAGAGATAGAGAGTGGAGTATGTTATATTATGCTAGCATTGAGCAGTTTTATATGTTGTGTACATGAGTCAATGTACTTTATAGAGTAATTTCCTGTGCTCCATTGCATCATAGATTGATGACTTGACTTGCCAACCCAACAATGACAACAGTGCAGTTGTTATAGTGAGGCTGCTTCAGTCCATAAAGAGGCCCGATACGTATCCGCAGATCATATCAAAGGAAACTTCTCGTGTACTAACAGATGAGCTACCTTTCGATGTCTCACTTACAATGTAAGATCAACGCATTCAAGATAACAACACAAGTTGTAGCACAATCAGTTTTGTACCTCAATAGAACTCAAGCAACTTAGAGAGT